>UELW01000145.1:1057217-1275145 GCA_900490495.1 Danionella dracula
TAGCTTTTTATCAGTATTATAAAACACTTGTGGATTTGAGTTAGAAGATGGTTCACGCCTGAAGATGGTTTTAACCTCTTTTCAAAGGAATCTGGAATGTCCTTGTGCTGTCAGAAGTACATTTTACAGATCTCGATAACCTGGAGACAGTGTTGCCCTTGAGGAGTCAGTTAAAAGTTTTTTTTTTTTTTAAATCAATGCTGGGGCGGACTTACCATTAAGTACACACATTAAACTCCCACCTTTTTAGGTTGTGATCATTCCCTTTAAGTACAGAATTACATTAAACAAATTAAACAATTAAATCGTTTTTTTAACCTTTTTTTTTCAACACAAAATTTTAGCAGTTTACCTAAAAAGTCACAAAATTCTCAAGAGCTTTCTAGGCTCTCTGTTTTTTACTTTTTAGATGTGCTAAATATATATTTTGATTCTGAAATGCTCCAGGATACAGAATTTTTAGTAATTAAAGTTTTGTTAATTTAAGCTTTTACATGAAAATTTCAACAGCAAAAAATTTTTTCCCTGGGAGTTCCAATACCACAATATTTCCCTTATATAACAATGTGGATAATGAACCTAAAACGGTATGTAATTTTCATTATATTGTGAGTATTAAGTACAGTAGATACTAAAGATATACTTTTCTATATTTTCTATAGTTTTCACCGAGTCCTAAAAAGTCGCAAATTTAAAAGCCCAGATTTTAAATTCACAAAAAATTTTCAAATGTCTTTCTGATGATCATGTAAAGCTCATTTGATATGTATGTGTGCGTGCGTGCGTGCGTGTGTGTGAGTGCGTGGGTACGTGCGTGCGTGTGCGTGTGTGTGTGTGTGTGTGTGTGCGTGCGTGCATGGGTGTGCGTGAATGTGCATGTGGTTGTGCATGCATGCGTGTGTGTGTGTATATGTTGCTTGGGTTGTCAGATAAAATTCTCCTAAATTTAAAAAAACTAGGGTTGTCAGAGATTGAGAAAAAAAACCTTGTAAATGCTCAAAAGCTTAAAAGTTATGGTTAGTGTTTCAAAACATGTAATTTGAGCATTCTGTTTGTTATGCAAAAAAAGGTTTGTTTATGTTTGTTTGTTTATGTTATGATATAGGTCTCACAATTTTTTCTTAAAGCTCTTAAAGAGTCTTAAATTGTACCTTATCAACCCTGCAGAAACTCTGTCAAATGGTTGTTCAAAGCACCATCCCCCAACCAACTTTAGATGTTGCTCCATCAGCCAGAGGTGCAATACCAACACATAAAAATTCAGAAATCAGCATCAGAAAATAGTCACAAAAGAGGCAAACAACTGCAAAACAGATTATCTACATAAAGTCTACATAAAGCCTTTCTCAAACTACATAAGACATTCTAACACGGTTCAGTTTAAAGTTAGGTTTTGAACAGATTTGATTGCATTTGTTAAAGGATACAAGGGAGATGAGGGAGTGATAAAGCTTTTGTTGGGTGTCTCATTATTTATCTGGCCCAGCTCTGGCTCAGGCAGTTAGTTTACTTGCCTCAAGAACTACAAAAAATAAAGATACAAGACTAGGCTGTGTCTGTATGGTGAATGAGGGCTACAAATAGCAAAAAAACAAAAAAATGTTTGGCTATAGGTAAAAAACAACAACTTATATGTCAGACTCAATACCTGTATATTAGTTCAGTATGATTGTAATTTTTACTATGAATGAATATTTATTGTATAATTTATAGTATGAATACTAATATCATTTTCCCGGTGTTCACCATTTTTGGATCTTCAGAAAGCTTCTCTAGATGTTTTTTGTTATAGCTGTGTATGTTTTCCAGGAGAAAGAAGGGATCCAGTGGGAGGCTAAAGAGGATGACTTTGAGGACTTTGAAGAGGAGTGTGAAGATGTGCGGGATGTGGAGGCAGGTCCTGGTGGAGAGGAAGAGGAGGACGATCACATGGAGTTCTGCCGTGTGTGTAAAGATGGAGGAGAGCTGTTGTGCTGCGACTCCTGTCCATCATCTTATCACATTCATTGCCTGAACCCACCATTGCCTGAAATCCCAAACGGAGAGTGGCTCTGTCCACGATGCACAGTGAGTGATGCTCTGGTGGAGCTATCGTACTTGATCAGTGGTGTCTGCTAAAGCATTGGTTCCCATCCTGGGGGGGCGCCAGAAAAAAAAATTAGGTTGTTTAGCATCCCAGTGCAAATAGTCAATTTTTAGAAAAAAGTTCATATACAGGCATATGTAAGCTGCGTTTTGTGAATTAAATGTTCTGATGTACAAAAACGTATTTTGAGCGAGCAAAAATCTATTTTGAGTGTAAACGGTTATTGTTGCTCGTTGTTACAAACTGCCAACATTTCAGCAAACCCTCCTGCTACTTGAAAGTAAATGTACAGCTGTCGTAATGCTTAAATTCATGTTTATTATAACATTCAGTGTTACACATAAAAAAGGAGTCGTCACGGTGGCGCAGTGGGTAGCACGGTCGTCTCACAGCAAGAAGGTCGCTGGTTCTAGGCTCGGCTGGGGCAGGTTGGCATTTCTGTGTGGAGTTTGCATGTTCTCCTCGTGATCGCGTGGGTTTTCTCCGGGTGCTCCGGTTTCCCCACAAGTCCAAAGACATGCGGAATAAGTGAATTGAATAAGAACGATTGCCCATAGTGTTAAAGTGTGAATGTGTGTGTGAATGTTTCCCAGCGATGGGTTGTGGCTGGAAGGGCATCCGCTGCGTAAAACATATGCCAGAGAGTTGGCGGTTCATGTGGCGACCCCGAAAGGGAATAAAGCCGACCTGAAGATGAATGAATGAATGAACATAAAAAAGGGTTACACATAAAGTGTATGTTTATCCACGTAAAAAAATCTAAAGTGTAAACATAGATGCATGTGTATTGATTAAAATTTCATTTACCTTAATTTTAATACATTTGATTAAATTTACATTTAATAAACAAATGTATTTATATTTAATACACTAATATTACTAATATTTTAATAATAATCACACATACATGTGTGTGTGCATGTATGTGTGTGTTTGTGTGTTTATGAAAAGGACCAGTAAAAGGGGGGCTCAAATTTTTGTACATGTACAGGGGGTCCGTAGGGAAAAAGGTTGGGAACCACTGTCTTAAATTGTCTTAAAATGATATTATGGATTTTAAACATGATGAGATATCAATCTTAATAATACACTTAAACCACTAAAGTCAACTTAGAGTTGAACAGTCTGGAATTATTTGCTCACATTTTTTCACACATGTAAGGCATTACCTGTCAATCTGTCACTCTCACTGTACTTGAGAGAGGGCACCACCTGGTGGCTGTTATGCAGGAAAAATAGATGAATACGCTTCATCATCAAATAAGCTGCAGCGTTTAAAGTCTGAGGAAAAAGCAGTGACTTATAATCCAGAAAGTACAGTATATATTCAAGCGTTTGTCTGTTCAATTAATGTATTTACTAGCAGACAATCGGCTGGGATGTTTTTTTTTTTATTTCTTTTGTTTTCTTTTAGTGTCCAACAATTAAAGGAAGAGTGCAAAAAATTTTACACTGGCGATGGGGTGATCCTCCGTCCCCAGTTCCTGTCCCACCACCTCCAGATGCACCCCCTGATGCTCCACCCCCTCCACCCATGAAGGGCCGGCCAGAGAGAGAGTTCTTCGTGAAGCTCGTGGCACAATCCTACTGGCACTGCACCTGGATCACTGAGCTACAGGTGCGAGAGTACGAATGCTGTGTAGCACTCATGCAACCATCAGATGATGACTCTTCTGTCACCCATCTGTCTCTTCTCAGCTCGAGATCTTTCATTCTGTGATGTTCCGGAACTATCAAAGGAAAACAGATATGGATGAGCCTCCCAGTCTTGACTATGGTTCAGGCGGAGAGGAGGATTCTGGGAAGAGTGAGAAGCGGAGGGCGAAGGACCCCCAGTATGCCATTCTAGAGGAGAAGTACTACAAATATGGCATCAAGCCAGAGTGGATGATGGTGCACAGGGTAATCAATCACAGGTCTGTCTTTATTTACTTCAATTCTGCACACATTGCTTTGTTTAGAGTTTGGTTTGCACATAGCTTTAGTGTTCATGTTTCAGCCAAAATTTTATAGAACATGACATTCACTGTAAATTTGACTTATAAGTGTTTAAATAAGTGTTTTTGTGTGTGGACAGTGTGGATAAGAAGGGAAACTACCACTACCTGGTTAAATGGCGAGACCTGACGTATGATCAGTGCACATGGGAAAAAGATGACCTGGACATCCCTGAGTTTACAGTGAACAAAACTGCGTACTGGAGACACAGGTACAGTCTGAGTAAGAAAAAGAACGTCTGTCTGTCTGTCTGTCTTTCTGACAGCTTGTCTTACTGTCTGTCTGTTTGGCTAGCTGTCTGGCTGGATGTCTGTTTGGCTATTTACCTGACTCTTTGTCTGGTTGTCTATCTGGCTTTTTGTTTGTTTGTCTGTCTGGCTTCTTGTCTATCTGTCTGTCTATCTATCTGTCTGTTTGTCCATCTATCTGTCTGGCTAATTGTCTGTCTGTCTGGCTGGCTGTCTAGCTCTCTGCTGGGCTGTGAGTCTAGCTCTCTGTCTGCCTGCCTGATTGTCTGTCCTGCTGGTTCTCTGTCTGGCTCTCCACCTGGCCGTCTGACTGTTTTTCTGGCTGTTTGTCTGACTATCTGTTCCATTGACTTACTGTTTGGCAATCTCTTTGGAGGTTTGTCTGTCTGGGTGTCTGTCTTTCACAAAAAACTTTAAAAGATAGTGTCATTCATTTGTATGAAGAATTGAACCCTAACATAGTTTTCCTAAATTACTGGATTCTAAAAATCACATTTAAATAACTATGTAAACAACTATTTTTCTTAAAGAAATATTACTTTGTTATTACGAAGGACTTTTTTTTAATTCAAAAGCCGATGTTTTTTATCTACACAGGGAGGAAGTGATGAAGGAAGATCCAGAGAAGCCAAGGAAGATGAGGAGGAGAGAGGAGAATGATGAAGCTCCAAGCACACCTGTTAATGATGTGAGTGTCTGCGAATCCTCCCGGCCAATCAGAATGGGTCATCCAGATCTCAGCTGACTCCAATCAACACAAAGAATGGCTGCACACAAATCAACATTTAAACAACCACAAAACACAAACCATCAGAAGTGCACTCGTAACAGATTTTTTGTCCAAAAGTACACGTTTGGCTTATAAATATAAGATTTGTATCTATTTTTCCATTAGCCCACAATAAAGTATGAGGAGCAGCCAGATTTTGTGACGGAGACTGGAGGAACCCTGCACCTGTACCAGCTGGAGGGCCTGAACTGGCTGCGCTTCTCCTGGGCTCAGGGCACAGACACTATCCTGGCTGATGAAATGGGACTGGGGAAGACCATCCAGACCATTGTGTTCCTCTACTCTCTTTTTAAAGAGGTTCGTGTGGGTGCTGATCATCTTTTCCAAAGTTCAGGGGATGTGACCTCCTGACTTTTGTTTTCTTCTGTCTGTGTCTTGCTTGATTTCTCCCTCCAGGGTCACACTAAAGGCCCGTTTCTGGTGAGCGCACCGCTCTCTACAATCATCAACTGGGAGCGAGAGTTTGAGATGTGGGCTCCTGACTTCTATGTTGTCACCTACACCGGAGACAAGGACAGTCGAGCTATCATCCGGGAGAACGAGTTCACCTTCGATGATGCTGCGGTGAAGGGAGGAAAGAAAGCCTTTAAAATGCGGGTGAGGAAAATGGATGGAAAGACTTGTTTAGTTGATTAACAGTTTAGTTGGAATAACAGAATTCAAGATGTGTAGATTTTATCTTTTCTCTTCGTTTTCTTTATCGACTCTCTAGAGAGAAGCAATTATAAAGTTCCACGTCTTGCTGACGTCCTATGAGCTGGTGACTATAGACCAGAATGTTCTGAAGTCTATCGAGTGGGCCTGTCTTGTAGTGGATGAAGCCCACCGCCTTAAAAACAATCAGTCCAAGGTAAACTGAACACAGAGATTCCAATTCTATTCCTGGTTTAAACAGTTTGTGTTATTGGTTTTATGTGGTACCTTTCCAAAGGCTCTTAAGACTGCCGTTGTGAAGCGTCTACTGGAAAGTGGAAACTATGGGGTTATCATGTAGCAATATTATTTGTGTACTAGTGGAGAGCTTGCCAATCTGTATCTTGATCTACAAATGTGCATCTTGATTTGGTTTTTTAAAGTGTGCACTGAAGATTATAAATTAAAAGTAAATATCATTACTCTACTCAACCAGCTGTCAAAACGGCGGTCACACCAGTTACATGTCATTCAAGACTCCTGGTTGAGTTTCAGTAAACATGTGATTGTTGCTATAAAACGTTACTCGGAAGGAAAAGGCCTCTGGTTGGACTTCTCTGCCTAACTTACCTGTTTAATTATTAGTGGCTGAATATAATAATCTAACATTAATCAAAATATTGTCGTCTTAATGACACCCTAAATCATATTGTAGCTGATATAGCTGAACTAAGTCGAAGGCTGCTGACAGCAAAAGCACAATCTCATGTGCTTCTATCCGAATATTCGGTGCAAATGAACATACCTCTCCCTGAAAGTTCGAGCAATTAGGTTCATTTGTATTGTTCATATCGGGAAATATGTTTCAAATCGCAAAAAATAACGACTGACCCAAAATAGAGCAAAATACACAAATCTGAGAAGATAAACGTGCTTATCTTCTGATTATTATCAGTGTAGTCCACATGCAACAAAGAAAGCAATTCACTCTGTCAAAAGAGTTCATTACGGAAGAGTCAGATTCGTTTTTATCACGAATGACCCATCACTTGCCATGAGCGCCAGCCAATGGCAAGGAGCGTTCAATTTTGCAACACTACTGCATCCAACTGCGTCCAATTTTACAACTAGCTTGTGAAATGCACCCCGCAGAGAATCATCCGAGGATTTGTATGAATCTCAGTTCGGATAGATGTGTACTTAAGTGTACTCATTGCAGACGCCATGCTTTTCTTATTATTAAAACTGCAAACTGGATGTCTGGCGACTCCTTTTGGTGAAATTTACAGATCCTTTTACACGTACAAGTCTATTACCAGATTACGCACAGAAAAAATGTAGCAAAACTCAATCACAAAAATGTAGCAAAACTTTAACGACACTTGACCAGGAGTCTTCAGTGGCATGTAACTGAAGTTTTTCACAGATTTTTAAGTGTTCGTCCAATTATTACATTTTCAAGAAACTGGTACACATTTACAATCTTGAATTACACCCTTACAAATGCATTAAAAATGTACAGATTGTAGATCAAGATATAGATTTGAAAAGTTTTCCACAAATACACAAATAATATTGCTGTAAAGATAACTCCATAAAAGTCTCTAAAACAGTATACTGAATCTAAATCTTTTGTTTACTGGAAAATTCATAAAAAAGTTGCATAAGTTGTTGGGCTTAAATGAATAAATGTATAGTTTTCGGTCTAGTTTCAGTGCTCATCACAGTACAGAGAGAGCTCTGTTAAAGATAAAAAACCACATCCACGCTAACACAAATTCTGTGGAGGGCAGAGTGCTGATTTCACTCAAACTGAGCTCTGCTTTGGATAGTGTCAATAATAACATACTCTTTGATAAACTGGTAAACTGTGTTGATCTTTCTTTGACCCTGGTGAACTGGTAATCAAGTCTTATGTGTGTGTCAGTTCTTCAGGAGGCTGAACGACTACAAGCTCGACCACAAGCTGCTGCTAACAGGAACTCCTCTCCAGAACAACCTGGAAGAGCTTTTTCACCTGCTGAACTTCCTGACACCCAACCGCTTCAAGTGAGTCCAAACACGTAAAAGCATGCTCACAGCTACTTTATCTGGAGAGTACAACCAAGCCATGCTTTTTGAGAATGGCAGTTTTGTCTAAAAAGTCTAACATTTAAAATCCCAAATTTTAGGCCTTAAAAGTCTTAAAATCTCTGATCTAGGTCTTAAATAATTTTCATGATGTCCACGTAAAGCTCATTTGATATGTGTTTTCTGTTGTTGCTTGGGAAAATGCTCCTAAATCCTAAAACAAATGTACATAGTTTGGTTATGGTTGCCGTAGTCTGAGAAAATGTGCATACATTCTCAAAAACATAAGTCATTGTTAGTCATAGTTAGTCTTGCCAGTGTTTGAGAAAAGGCTTGTTTACACTAAAAATCATGTAAGTGATTGTTAGGGTTGCCAGAGTTTGAGAAAACTTTCATAAATCCTCAAGAACATAAAAGGGACATTTAAAGGTGCCATAGTTTGACAAAAGTCTTATATACAATCTAAATGATAAAAGTGATGGTTAGGGTTGCCAGAGTTTGTGATATGCTCGTGAAAGCTCAAACTATTAAAAGTCTTGCCAAATACTGACATAAGACTCATAAATGTTGAAACATGTATGGGATTGTTAAGGTTGCCAGAGATTAAAAAACACTCATGAACATTCAACTTTGTAAAAGGCATAGTTAGGGTTGCCACAGTTTGACAAAACCTTCATAAATGCTTTAAAAAAGTGATTGTTAGGGTTTCTAACAAAGTATTTGAAGCATACTGACCTAATAAAACCTTGTGTGTGGGTTGATCATGCTGGATTTGAGTATCCTGAGAGTTGACCCTATCCCAGATATCATATCTACAGGTGCTGGTCATACAATGCATTTCAGTGTATCTGCAAAATCTACTTAGATGCCCAGCACTTGTAATATCAATAATGGTCACTAGGAGAGCGCTAGTTCCCAAATATTGTGTTCTTCATGAGATATTTGCAGCTTGTAATGTTAGTCATGCTTGTGTGAACAATGGCACAGATATGTTTTTTCACATCACTGTTTTGACTCTCTTTCTCAGCAACTTGGAAGGTTTTCTGGAGGAGTTTGCAGACATCTCTAAAGAGGACCAGATCAAGAAGCTGCACGATCTGCTCGGGCCACACATGCTCCGGAGGCTCAAAGCTGATGTTTTTAAGAACATGCCAGCTAAAACAGAGCTGATTGTAAGAGTGGAGCTCAGCCCCATGCAGAAGTGAGACCACACCCACAACCTTGAGATGAATGAAATATGGTGATATGTGAAACACTTGAAGCCAGCACATTTTCCGTCGGTCATTTTAGGCCTAAAACAAAAACGTTTCAAATGTTGAAAAAAAACATGCTCAGCCTTCATTTTATTGGTAAACTTTATTAGTTGCAGAGTGATTTTAACAATTCAAATTTTATTATTAAAAATGAATGAGACTGTTAAAGTTTCAGTTTGATTACATAGACACATTTCGGTTATTAGTCATTAGCCATCTTCTATGAATGTTTGTTCACAAATGCACTAGTAAATAAGAAAAGTCTGCTAAAATAGCAGAATAAGAACTAAATTTTGTACTGCTATTTATGTGGAAATGTACTTAAGTACAAGTAAAAGTACCCATCTAAAAAATTACTGAAGTAAAAGTAAAAAGTATTTCAGGGAAAATGTAGTGAGAGCACTTCAATCCCGAGTAACTTTTTTACAGTAACAATGGACATTTTTCTCAGTCATTTCTGTTGTCGGTCAAAGGGGGGGGTGATTCTTATTAAACATTTTAAACTTTATTTGAAAATATTTAAAGGTGCCATATCATATCATTTATAATAAATATTTGACTCTTCTAGACTATCATTACTCCATTAACAACATTCACAAGGCAGTATTTATTGTAAACAATGTATTTTTTAGTTTTAGTGTTCCACAAAATGAGCCATGTGCCTCCGGCTCCTCCCACTGGCGTGGTTCCGCCTCACGCTGCTTTTTTCTTGTTGCCCGACATAAAATATACTATATCTGTCAGTATGCCAAAAAACATTATTGGTCCAAGCATCCAAAAACAGAATCAGTCGTTAAGATGAGCTGCATTAGCTCTTCATCTGATTGGTTTGTGGGTGGAGCTGTGGCTATGGAACTGTTTTAAGCTCTCATAAAAGGAAAATAGGATTACACACACAAACATGAATGATACAATCTCAATATAACTTAAGGCATGTTTATGATGGGTGAACAATACTAAAACATGCGAATAGTTTACACGATACAGCACCTTTAATGTGTTAGCCACAACTGTAATGAGAGCAGATCTGGTGATACAGTAGAAGGGTCATTTCCCATAACCTGGTGTCAATAACATTTCTAGAAAGTTCCCAGAATGCTCTGAGAATGTCACAATAGACTCTATCCGACTATATCCGTGTTCCATGACAGTGGTGTGTCAGCTACCGATTCAGCACCATTTTTTCCTGTTGTTTCAGTCACCTTTTACACTTTTATCTTTAGTTAGAGGAATTAGTATAGAAAACCAAATTAAACCATGATAAATTATAACACAATGGGACGCAGCAGTATATTGATGTTGCACGTTCAGAACGGAGGAAGTTTTAGAATTCATAAAAAAAATTATTTTGCGATATACATCAATACAATTGTAATACTACAAATCTGACTAAATAAATCTACCGATAATCACGTCAAAAAATGAACCCACGCTATCAAAACAACACTCCTATTTGAAAGTTCAAACTGGAACTGCATTTCCTGCTGAGGTTTTAGTGGAACTACGTAAGCTGTGGGTGGTGCATTGAGTCTGTTGTTGAGTTTTTTTAAAGGTTACAGGGACATAATTATATAACCAACAGTGGACCAATGTCCAAAATGTTTATTTTTGTTATGTTGCATGTGCACCACAGTATGACAGGACATTTTTCTAAAGTCATCAAGAACATTAAACATCAGTACTTTAACAACCAAAGTTTAATAACATCCAGAATTTTTTTTTATAGTTTAGGAACTTTTAGGGACGTTGTTTTCTACAGAGGATTGTAGCTTCTTTAACATCCATGCACTGCTTTGGTGTCAAATGTAATATTTAGTGTTACGTAAACAGCTTTTGATGCAGAGTATAGTTGTCTCATTGTTTTTCTTGGTCACTTAAACACTGAAAGTGAAACATTTAACTTTCGGCTGCCTGTTAGGGAGATTTACAATTTAGTTATTTTATATAGTAAAAGTTGTTGTTTCCTTTATAAAATTGTTCAAATTTTATTAAATGTACTTTACTTCAAATAAAATCTACTCAAGCGTAGAAGCTCATGAAAAATCGATTTAACTACAGTAGTGCGAGTAAATGTAATTCTCTACTCTCCACCTCTTTAAAAAATAGTCCAATATTATTTTTATTAATTTTAAAAGTGAAAGTCAATAGAAAAGTAAACATTTGTTTCATGCATGAAGTCATGTGAGAATCTCTGTCTCTGTGTTTTTTGTGTGTGAGCAGAAAATACTACAAGTTCATTCTGACGCGTAACTTTGAGGCGCTGAATTCAAAGGGAGGAGGGAACCAGGTGTCCCTGCTCAACATCATGATGGACCTTAAAAAGTGCTGCAACCACCCCTACCTCTTCCCTGTGGCTGCTGGTGTAAGAACCCACGCACAGCGACTTTTCAGGGTCACACTCAAAAAAACAACAACAAGTTAATAGAAAGTATCTTTAAAAATTGTTCAGTGTCAGAAAATGGAAGACATAATCATATAATAATGGAAAACTATCCTCTAGGCTGCATCTTTACGTTTGTTCCTTTAGGAAGCTCCCAAAACACCAAGTGGAGCATATGAAGGTGTAGGCCTCACAAAGGCCTCTGGGAAACTCATGCTGCTGCAGAAGATGCTCAGAAAACTGAAAGAACAGGGTCACCGTGTGTTAGTGTTCTCCCAGGTGAGCACACACAGACTCTACATGATGTTGCATAGGCTGTTTAATGTCTGTAAGTTAAGAGCGCCCCCTCGTGGTGTGCAACAAAAGTTTGGGATTGCAGGTTTTTAAATGTTACCAAATATTTGGTAACACATTTTGTTTTACAATAAGATGGCATGAATTGTTGTTAGTTAATGCATAAATTAACCATTAATTAATGCTGAGTTAACTACATAAACATGATCCTGTATATATTTACTTTTGTGAACCCTAAAGTAAAGTCACCACCTAATAAGAATTAAATTTTTTTAATTGCTTTAAATAAAGGTTTTTGTATTTTATTTTTCACAATTATGTAATTGAGAGTGGCATATATCATTATTCGTTATTATCATTCATTCATTTTTAGTTCATAATTAGTTAATTTTTACTAAATTTTTAGTTTAGAACAGATATGGGCAACAAATGGCCTGTTGGGCTTATTCATATTATAATTAAATAGATATATTGTAAACCTTGTTCTATTTATTTATTTGCTGGTAAGACTTAAAGAGAGAATGGCACTCCAGCTAAATTAGCCTTTTTTGTGATGCTTCTCTTATGAGAAAATAGTCAAGTTTCCATTGATCATGAAATTTCACAAATTGCCAAAAGTTTTTTACGTAATGAAAACATGTCAATATTCATTGAAAGCAAGTTTTTACGCTAGGTGGAGGTGGTATTTGAGGCTTATCGAAAACTACATATTTTGCAAAAATTGAAATGGAAATCTTTCTCATAACTAAACGAGTCACATGGCTGCCTTGAGCACTGCACAGACTATATATATATATGGTCTCTTTCACATCCGTCTCCATGTTTTTTAATTACTTATTGCATGGGATGGTGTGTGTTTAATAGTTTAATTATTGAACACAATTACGTTTCTCCAGATGACTAAGATGCTGGACTTGCTGGAGGACTTTCTGGACAGTGAAGGTTATAAATACGAGAGGATAGATGGAGGGATCACTGGAGCTCTCCGACAGGAAGCCATCGACAGATTCAACGGTGATATACCTCATTTTATTTTTCCAAACATTCTTATTTAGAAAAAATAATAGTCTATAATAGTTTACGCTGTTTGCTGAGGGCTCTGGAGTGTTTGAAGCTGATCTGCAGATAAAATGTACTAAAATGTACGGTGGTCGATACACATGTATCTGTGTGTTTTGTGCATGCTCCAGTCTAACTGTTTGAATGAAATCAGCTCGTCTACTTGTTTATTAGCTCCAGGAGCGGTTCAGTTTTGTTTCCTTCTCTCGACCCGAGCGGGTGGGCTGGGTATCAACTTGGCCACTGCAGACACGGTCGTCATCTTCGACTCGGATTGGAATCCTCACAATGACATTCAGGTAACATTGAGTTATTTTATAAAAGATGTTATTATTAGCGGATTTCAAAAAGAGCCCGAGGTCTGATACGCCTGAGATGCCTTATTCAGTGAACTACCTTTTTTTTTTAAGAACAGTAAAAAGAAAGTAAAAAGTGCTTGTGCTGGGTAAAGTAACACAGGTAATCCTAGTTTGATTTCCAACACTAATAAGTTCAAGAGAAAATATTGTTGAAATGGTGTCAGGCTTGCTGTGGACGTTAGCTGAAGAGAATGTTCTGATTGGCTGCGAGAAATCGAGAGAACTTGGATGTGGTTGGCTTTTGAAATGAATAGCTGAAAGCTCCAGAGCCATTTGCAGATTGTCAGAGATGTTCACAAAACCGTGTCTATCAGTGGTGAGCGACAAAGTAAATGGTTCATAAACACTCATTTGTTTGAGAAGGGCCTGATTGCGGAGTGTAATAATAGTGTCGGACGTGGAGCGATTCGTTTCCGTCCATCCCTGCACACCCCCTAACCCCCAACCTATTGGATAGATTGAATTTTATGTCAACCCAATCGCTGTTGTGACTGTAAAGCATTTTTAAATGTTAGTATTAATAATGGCTGGATGTAATGAAGACAACTGTTTCTACCAACTAATTTTAAAATAACTTTTTAGACATTACAAACTTTTTTAGGCATGTGCTGCAGGGTCTGTAGCCAGATCTTACTCCAATTTTGTGAAGAAAGCCAATTATTGGAGTGAACAAAAAGGAGTGTGTTAAGCTGTGTCTGAGTGATTTGTTGAGCCAATTAAAAGATGTCGATTGAGTACATTTTGGGAAGACCAAACTGACTCAATTCCTGTAGATCGTTTCCCTTAACAGTTGTATGTTGAGTCAACTAATAGTGAAAAAGAAGTGTTTATTAGTTCAATTACGTCCTTTTCCTTCCACCGACTGCTTTTACCTCCCATCCAGCCATGATTGTTGTTAAACTTTAAGCCCACACCCAAAAATGCGTCATCTGTCCTCATACAATGCTGTAAAAGTCAGATAAATGTGACTTGGCGGTTCAGACTGAGGTTACATGGCAACAAATTGGATGTATATCAGATTCAGCACCACATATATAGCGACCTGGGTCAGAGTTGAAAAAATCGAAAGTGTTTAGACTGTCATATGGGGAAGAGTGGATTTAGATCACTTAATTCTGCAGTCTTTCAAAACATGTTGTCTTCAGAAAAATTTTTTAGAATCTGTGTGACATGAGATTTTCTTTTTAATTCTCTGAGCTGAGAGATATTCTAATTCCCTTCTTAATACTCTCTAAATGTTGACCTCTTTCTCTCAGGCCTTCAGTCGAGCTCACCGCATTGGTCAGGCCAATAAGGTGATGATCTACCGGTTTGTGACTCGAGCCTCAGTCGAGGAGCGGATCACGCAGGTGGCCAAGAGGAAGATGATGCTCACTCATCTTGTGGTGCGGCCCGGCTTGGGCTCAAAAGCTGGATCCATGTCAAAACAAGAGCTGGACGACATCCTGAAGTTCGGCACAGAGGAGCTTTTCAAAGACGAGATTGAGGGTGGGAATGATGATTAATTACTGTAATTTCCGGACTATGGAGCGCATTTCAGTATTGGTCAGCTAAAATATCATAGAAGTGTGCATAGAGAAGACAAAAGAGGATATCTGAATTAATACTTTACTTCAGCATCATTCAATCATGTACAGAATGTGAGTGAATAATGCTCTGAAAATTGTAAAGTGTCTTTGAGTGTGTTCTGTTGCATTCGAGGAAGCTTCTGATTGGTTCATGAAAGTGCATGAGAAGCCAGTGCATGAGATAGACGTCAAAATGGAATTGATCGTGATAGCGTTCGTGATAGGAATTGATTGTGATTGGAATTGTGTATTTTAAGAGGATTCGAAAGTAGTTTTGAAGTTGTTGTGTGCTCTGGACATTCATCAAACACCTACATGGTGTCAGAAGAACCCATGTTTAAAGATAGCTGGTAGGTAGACGTCATTCAAGCTAAAAGTTATGATTAGCTCTCTCGGTCTTCCTTTTGTTGTTGCTAAATGTCTATTATTGACATTCAGGTTGGTGGTCTGTACCTAAGAACAGCTTTAAATGAATTTCTACACGAGTTTAACACTCAGACTGGAAAGGTCCTCTAAGTATTGCCCCTCTTTTGAGAGAACACCCTAAGATAGCATGTTTGCCTGAAAGAAATCATAAATTAGTTGCTTCTTCTTATAAGCGAAGACTTCAAAATGCCACAAAAAAGTAAGGCTTGTAGTCCAGAAAATACGGTAGTCAATTCACTAATTCTGACATTCTTTTTTTAATTGTACAAACATCCTCAAGGATCAGGAACAGCTTTGTTTTTTCAGCAGGGGACAATAAGGACGACGACAGCAGCGTGATTCACTATGACAGCGCTGCCATCGAGCGCCTGCTGGACCGCAGTCAGGACGCTACAGACGACTCGGACATGCAGAACATGAACGAGTACCTGAGCTCCTTCAAAGTGGCCCAGTACACCGTCAAGGAGGATGACAAGGTGGGAGGACTTTATGTGAGATAAAGTGAGGTTATAGTGTTTAACAAAAATCATAAGTTAAAGAAAGTACGCTAACTTTCCATGTCCCTAAGAGCAAATAAGACTTTTACTTTGTTTATAACACGTTTAGCTTAGCTTAGCATAGTGTGTTGACTCCGATTAGACCAGAAGCATTTCAATCATTTTTATGAAACAAGAAACTTTGCTGTTGTGAAATCGCCGCATCATGCACAGCATCTTACGTCCATCGACAGGGTTCTGCATTAGCTTTTATTTTATTAGTTTTTTTATTATATTTTTGTTTATAACCTTTATATTAAAAGATGCCAGATTGGTTGATAATGATCCAAAATCAGTTTCTTCAAATTGAGGAACACAATCTTGATTTTGTCATAAAAATTTATTTCATTCAGGTCAACAAAAAAAGGTACTTAAAGTGCTACTTGTGTCTTCATTTAACTGACAAGATTATTCTCCCATAATGCTCTGTGTATTTTTTTTTACCAAAAGTGTTTCAGCTGAAACAGAATGATAAGTAACATTATTTTGGGTCTTTGTTGTCATTGTTTAATACAGCCGATGCATTTAACTAAAGACACACCAGGGACTTATTTTTAAGATAAAAATGCTGTATCATCAGAAAGTCTGAATGTTTTAAACATTTTGATTGAAGCTGTGGGAAAAGCTCAAAAGCTACAAGTAATTTTTTTATCCCATTAGAACATATTTATTTAAAGCAATTGTTGATTTTATAACAACCAAGCAATTGTATTTCATGACAAAACATGGTTATCAGTGACAGTAGCAGAGTGAATAAATAGTTTTAATATTTTTTCTACTTAATATTTGATCTCTACAAGTAAACATTTCACTGTGCCATGCTACACCAGCAAAGCTCCCGGACTATTAGACCAGAATCAGAGGTTTTAACACTTCTGCCATGAAAAATATCAATGTTGGACATTCTACCTGGTCCTTGCACATAATGTAACTAAAGAACAGTGCTATATTAATAGGAAAAAATTTCTACTTGTCTAATATTATTCTAAAATGTGGTACATTTCTTGTTGGAGATCCATATAATCATAATTTCCTTTAGTTCAGGTAATATAACTTTGTCATGCATCATGTGTAGTTGCCAAATTTTCAGAATAAATATTTTTTCCTAGAATATAATTTTTACATTTGTTATTTTATAGATTTTATAGAAGTTATTTTAAATGAATTACAAACACTCATTAGAAAAATTATACATTTAAAGGTGAATCTGTCCTGAACTATGTACAGCTATGTGTTTGGATTTCGTTTAAGTGAGTGTAGCACCCGTAGCTGTTTTTAACAGGTTCACACCAGTTTTCTGCTGTTAATGCCTCATGTGTGATCCAGATCGAGGAGATTGAGAGAGAGATCATCAAGCAGGAGGAGAACGTGGATCCGGATTACTGGGAGAAACTCTTGAGGCATCACTACGAGCAGCAGCAGGAAGATCTGGCTCGCAATCTGGGCAAAGGAAAGAGAGTCCGCAAACAGGTCAACTACAACGATGCTGCACAAGAGGACCAAGGTAACATATACTTCCTCAACATTCCTCTTTCTTCTGGGCTTCACATTGGTGCTTTTGTGTGTGTGTGTGTGTGTGTGTGTGTGTGTGTGTGTGTGTGCGTGTGTGTGCGTGTGTGTGTGTGTGTGTGTTTTTTTTTTTCCAAGTTTTAAAAGTGATTCAATGTGCTTGAAAATGATAACTGCTCTAAATTCAAATGAAAAAAATTAATTCATTCAATTTCTTTACATTAATTTAATTGTAACATCATTTTACATCAAAATCAATCTTTTCTTCTATATGATTTAGTTTTTTTTTGTGCTATTTTATTCAAATTGAGTTCCTCCAATTCTAATTTTATTTAGTTTTTAATTTAATTGACTTGTTTTTAATTATTTATTTTACATTTGATTCTTTATTAAAGGTAATTTAACATTTACTTTTTTCTGTTTTTATTCTAAATAAATGTTTGTTGTGCTTTGTTTTATTTACATCCATTTTGCATTATCTGATCGAAACATTATTATTTAGCTATTTACATTTTTATTTACATTTATTTTTTAGTTTTAAATTGTACACAGTTTTGAATTCTCTACATTTACACATTTTATTACCAATTACAAATTGTATTACACATTTTATTAACAACAGTTTTATGTTTAGTTTTAAATTATTTATGGTATTTAATATGAATGGGTATTTTAGGTTTCATTAATAATTTTTATGAGTATGTTTTAGTAATAATTCTTATTGGTTTGATATTATTTCCTCAGTCCACTTGCATTTCATGTCTAGAATTGTGCAAAATTTTTATAAATTGCAATCAATTGTAAATAGTTATTGAAGAACTGTGCAAGTAATTAGTTTTTTAAGTGAACCATATTTTGAAATGAAACATAACGTGGCAAGTTCAGAGGCCTGTAAGATTGATATTTCATCATGATAAAAGGCCTCAACAAGAGCCCTTTATCCTCTTTTAGTTAGCCAATACTATTTTTACTTTTATATGAGCAATATTTGTTATAATACACTTCACAGATTGCTTGATACAGATGCTTCTGAGCATATTTTTGGCTCTTGCAGTATAGCGCAGGACAAAACAGCTGTTTTTGTTTGTACACTCACTGCTTCCTGTCCCTGTATGCCTCCTGTTAAGCCTTTACTTCTGTTATATCACCATCTAATTTGCATAAATTCTACGCAATGTGCGTGACAAACATTCCCTGCCCCCCAATGGGTTTTTGTCAATGCAAACATAACAATATTGCAGGTACATGTGTTTCATGTCATTAAATTAACGTGTTATAAAATAAACATGTAATGCTAAATAGAATTAAATAATAAAAAAACATTGAGAGCGGAATAAAGTAAATAACATGAAATGTACGCTTTGTGATTTTAAACTAATCACGTCTTTAGATCCATTTTTATTTCACGAGTTGTGTTTTTTAAATGAATATCTTTTATAGTGTCAAAAGTTTTGTCTACATTGTATTTTATGTGATGATGATGATGATGATGATGATGATGATGATGATGATGGATGTTGTGTGAGGCAGGAAAACCTCACACAGGCATAGGCTACTATCTTGTGAAAATATATAAGCAAAACCTTTCATAGTACTCATTTATCTGAAACCCGTTAGCCAAAACAAAAAAAAGTTGCTAAAAGTCACCAGAAACAGCAGAAAAAGTTGCTAGATTTGTCGATAGTCGCTAAGGTACAAAAAAAGTCACTAGACCGTCTGAAGAGTCGCTAAATCTAGAGACAAAGTTGCTAAGTTGGCAACACTGGTTTAGAGGACTACAGATTCAAATGCATCTAATGCTGTACATTCAATTTAGCTCTCAAGGTCCCCCTACTGGCGTGGAGCCCTGAATTTGCCAGCTGGCGCTGAGCACCTCTGGAAGTGTTGAACGTGTCCTTCACTGTTCCACTATTTAGACATATATTTTCTTATCACACGAGACCTCAGTTGAAGTGCTGGAACGGCTATTTTTCTATCGCTTTAACATGAGAAGAAAGACGATCACTTCACACAGATCTTGTGTATTATTGTTTGTTTCACATTCTATTGTCCATGTCTCATTTGTAAAAGCAGAAAAGCACTGCTTGAATCATCTTTCAGAATAAGCAATATATTACCCATTTTGGCCCTTCACAAAGCACACTCGAACTCCATGAACTTTGGTGCGAGTTTGTGTTAAACCTGATGATGAATTTCTCTAGCGGCGGTCAGAAAAATCCTTTGTGGTTTCTTGTGAAAACGCTTCACGTGACACACATTAGCTTCAGCTATTCTTCATGGTTAATGTTTGTGATTGCAGTAGGTTCATTGTGGTCTCAAATATTGGACGCGGCATTATTTTAGCCATCTTTCAAGGCATTTCAACTGTGGTTATGCTTTTCATATAAATGCAGTATATTATCTCATTTAAATCTCTGAAATTACATTCTCCGGTATGTGTTTAACTGCCTTCTTTTCAATTAAGTTTCGGAAGAAAGACTAGATTGCACGCTCTCGACTGACTCCAACACAGCTTCCTCTCCACAGCAACCCGAAGATGTGCAGCTTTTTATTTATTTCAGAAAGAACCAATGGCATTAGAATAAAAAGCAAAAAGAAGGAAATAACTAGAAAAGTTCAAAGGCAGATTTTTAATGATGCCTAGAAATGAGTGCACTATCTCAAAGAAGAATGGTCATGGAACCACAAAATTTTGGACAACCGATATAATTTTTTAAATGATAATAATAATTTACTTTGCGTAGGAAGGTCACCATACACACACACACATAAAACAAGCCGTAAAATGCAAATTAAATAAACAATATGAGCAATAGATGCGGTATGACGGCAGAATATATATATAGTTGCAAGAAAAAGTTACAAGAAAAAGTATGTGAACACTTTAGGACCACAAGAAGTTTGGCTTAAATTTCTCATGAAATGTGCTTTGATCTTCATCAAACTCACATCTATAAAAAAAAACAAAGTCTGCTTAAAATAATAATACACCAAAAACTATATATGTTTTCATGTTTTTATTGAAGATAACATACAAACATTCACAGTGCAGAAACTATTGAGATGAGCAGACGTTGATGCATGAGAGAGAAAAGAATTTAAGGAGTCCAAAACATTCTGAACAAGTCATCTTACTTTTCTCTGACAACCTTGTTTCGATCGGACTGAAAAACAACGGCTGAAATCATTGCAAGAAAACATTGAATGCTGCTAAATTTTTAATCCATGTGTAATGCTGTTACAATGTTTTCAGCAGATACATAATATATGTTTTTATGAGATGACACTGAATAAAAGTGTATAGTTTTTGCAAATAATCAGTCTCAAATTTAAATCAAACCTATTCTTGTTGTAGATGGCCAAATTAAAGATATGTAAAAGTTGTATTTGTACCCAAAAACATTGATGATAGCTGACTAAATTGTTTTTCAGATGGAGTTTTACCCCTAGATCATTTTTACCACAAGATGGCATCATATTTGACTTTCAAACCATGGAACTTTTTAACAGAAATGAATCAATGCTTTTATTTTCCTATGTCTAGAGCAGATAGGGAGCCGTTTAAGCTATAATAACAGTATAACAGTAGGGAACAGAGAAAATGTAAAAAAATAAAATAAAAATTGAGCAGGTTACGAGAGGAGCAGGTTGACAAGCAACGACAACAAACAGCGATCTCCTCAAATTCACAAGACAAAACAACAACCAGAATTGTAAGACAGTGAGGAACACATGACTGGAAAAACAAAAACGATCACCAGTCATGTGACGTACGTAACATCAGGACTGGTGAATATAAAAAATGAAAAGGTGTAAAACTATAAACATGTATAAATATAAGAAGCAACTTTCATCGGTCGAACACAAGATTTCCCCTTATAAAAAAAAGAAGGCGAAATAGCAGATCTTAATATTTTATTTATTTCTTATATATCAAAATTATTTGAGCACCTTTGAGCATTTACACAGTCCTGTCTCTTTAAACCCTGTATGTCCAATGATGGAGCTGTTGTTTATACTCTCTTACAGAGTGGCATGCTGATATCTCAGATAACCAATCAGAATACTCTGTTGGCTCAGAGGAGGAAGATGAAGACTTTGATGAGAGACCCGAAGGTGAGGAAAAGGGAAGGGATTGCATGTTGTTTGTATTGTACTTAAGTTGTTTGCACCGACTGCTCCTTTGTACCACAGAAAATTCCTTGTGTGCTCACACACGTGGCAATGAAGCTGATTTCTGATTCAGATTCTGGAATAAATAATTATGGAGACCAAAAGTAATCCATCCGATTGAACTGTTTACTATTGGTTTCACTAAATAGTTACTTTTTATGGCACATTCCCTTAACATCTTGAGAGGCTTTCCTAATCCAAGTGCAGTGTGCAGCATCCACCTTGATGACTTGACAGCTGCCTAAGATGAAGTCTATTAGATAACGGCGATGATAAATTCTTGATAAATTTGGTTAGGATGCTGTGGTTACGCCTCCTTTCGAACAATTTAATGACCCTCGAGAGTTCAAAACTCTGTTTATCTTGGTGATGCCTGTTGAGGCACATTGACCATTAATGCATTGCAGCTGTTCAGGATACTAAATCCTTCTTGGTCTGCAATCCTGTTTCCTGATGTGTTGAGCTGATCTCTTGGCCGACTCTCGTGTGCCCTCATGCAGGTCGCAGACAGTCACGAAGGCAGCTCAGAAACGAGAAGGATAAACCTCTGCCACCGTTGTTGGCCAGAGTCGGAGGCAACATAGAGGTTTGTCTGTTTGCTTTTTTGGGCCTTTACTTTATTTGTCTTTACTATATGTGTTTAGTGTAGGTGTATTATTGGTAGTGATTTGCAATTAACAGGGATGTTTGCTTATCTAGAAGCCGTCTCGATGACCTCCATATTCAGGAACTCTGTTTTTTTTTGCCTCTCGTAATTAAATTGACTGATGTTGATTCACAGCCGGAGATAACAGAGCTGCACTTTTCTGGTTTTAAGGATCGTCCAGATATTTCATGATGTCAATAAAATCAGGTCTGGTTTCTGTATAAGAGCTGATTAGAGTCAAATAATTTACTTAAAAGTGGAATCTGTCTTTTCTGCTTTCCATATTTGCTGGGTATCAACAATGTGATCTCTCAAAGCTTGCTGAAAAAGTGGGCTTCCGAAATTCTGCACTGAACTTGTGCCCTGAAGCAGTTTGCATCACTCTCTATCATTAACAAATTTCGTTCCGCTCGTGTCTGTTTGCTTTGGCTAGGTTTTGGGCTTCAACACGCGCCAGAGAAAGGCCTTCCTCAATGCTATCATGAGATGGGGCATGCCAGCTCAGGATGCATTCTCCTCCCAGTGGCTCGTGCGGGACCTCCGTGGCAAGAGCGAGAAAGAGTTCAAGTAAATATTTTATCGTTACTAATTGCATCCGAAAAGATCCATTTCACAGAGGTTGTGTTTTTGGTGTGTTTTTTTGTAGGGCATATGTGTCGCTCTTCATGAGGCATCTCTGCGAGCCTGTATCAGATGGGTCGGAGACGTTTGCTGATGGCGTCCCACGTGAGGGTCTCTGCAGACAGCCTGTTCTCACACGGATAGGGGTCATGTCTCTGGTGAAGAAGAAGGTGGGACTCTTTAAACTGGATTTTGGGGGAAATTAGGTGTTATGGGACTTGTTAAGCATTCAGAGGCTAAGGCACCTGTGTCGATTACGAGGTGCATGTGTCAATACAACATTTGATTTAGCCAAGTTAATCACAAGAACATGGGAGCAAATTTATTTGAAACCTGAAATAATAAGATAAATGTGTAAAATGCTAATAATTTTGTGATTTTTTTTTAATCCTTCTGGTACTCAACTATTTAAAAAAACTGCACCAAAGTGCTCTTGCCTCTCTACTGATTTTAGCAGCATTTCACCAGATAGCAAGCAGATAGGTTGGAGCGAGTTTTATTATATGAAATAAAAAGTTCATTCCAACCTTAGTGCTCATCTTATTTTGAAGAAAATGGACATCCATTAGTTATTAAAACTTTTGACAGTTACATTTTTCTAGAGATTCTCCCAATTAAGCTCTGGATCTGTCTCCGGAGGCGGAGTTATAAACTGCAGGGGCTGTATACTTTTATACCTGGCTGTAATCTTTTAAGATCATATATTATTAGATTTTTCACTTAAAAAAAATTAACAAAACTTACAATGTCAAATTATATATTTTTTTTCTTTTTATCCAAGGATTTATTATGACTGTTTTCAGCATTCTAAAACACCATTTGCAAGAGGAGCACTTTTGCTAGACGTTAAGGCTCTGTTTCATTTAATCTCACTTTAATTCAATTTTGACATTGCTCCAGAGAACTAAAACAGCAAGCAATGAATAAAATGTGCATAAAACTGTCAGAAATATAATTCTTCTTAAGTAAGTCAGCACAAATATTTGGGGTCACATGGGTTCCTCCATTCATTTGGGAAAATCCTACCCAGACATGGATAGAAAATGCACTCTTTCATTTCCAAATAATTTCTCTTTATTTTCCCATTATTTCCTTAGTTTTCCAACTATGGGCAGCAGAATAGCTGAAAGCAGACAGTAAATTACAGTTTAAAACAAAGACTATTACAATCAGATTGAGTTAAATTTGTTTGAATAATTTAGAAAATACAAAGCTAAAAGAAAACATTCCAAATTCCAAACTTGTGGTTTATATTATATATGTGGTTTACGAGTCGTTTCTGACTTCAGCCCCATTTGCATATTTTCCTGTTTGTATATAAAATTTGATTTTACATTCCACGGCTTTGTTCGAGTTTCTCCGTTTTACTGAAGAGAAAGTCACGTGTCGTGTGTGTGCAGGTACAAGAGTTCGAGCATGTTAATGGGAAATGGAGCATGCCTGAACTCAAGCCAGAGATTACATTGGACTCCAAGAAATCCTCCCGAGCCTCATCCCCTGCCATGAAGACAGACACCCCCACACCTGAGCTGAGCTGTAACAACACACCGTGCACCTCCAAACCAGGTTCAAGCCCACCCAAACCTTCACACACACAGCTCGGAACGACACACACATGCTCAACCCTCTGTGACTCTTCCCACAGCTACTCCATCTCCACCTGACAAGATAGAGAAGAGCATAAAAGAGTCAGAGAAAGAAGAGTCCCAGCCCTTAACAGAAGCCGAGAAGGACAAATCAGCAGAGGGAAAAGAGGGGGAGAGTGTGGAAATCACAGAGCAGGAGAAACAAGGAGAGGTAGGGGTGTCATTATACTGTGAAGACAAATATTTAAGTCTATAAATAAGCTTCAGAGCTGACGTCTGCTGGGAGAACACTCAATAAACACTCAAAAAATGCAAACGGTCCCGTTTGGTGAGCTAATGTGCATTGATTTCTTGTCAGCGTTTATCAAAATATCTTTTTTGTGTCCCGTCACACATGTTTGGAATGATATGAGGTCATAAAATATAATTTTCTACATTTGTTCCTTAAGTTTTATAGTTAACCCTTTCAGACCCTGCGTCCTTTAAATGGATGTCACATGTCAGGCAGGATTTTTTTTTTTCAGCTTTTAAGGACTTTCACTCCAATTAAAGTCTATTGTCCTTTAAGTTTGATGTTTGACATCCAATGAAATGGTAGCAAGACCAATCTGAAGAAATTTCACTACTCTAAACAGAAGCATGGCACAGATAGCGAGATCAACATTTCAGGTTAAAATATAATTTAAACTAGCAAACTAAACATCAGGATTCCTTGCACTTAATAGTGTAAAGAAAAAGCATTAAAACTGTTTAACTCAACTTAACTCAACTCAACTTTATTTATAAAGCACTTTAAACAAAACAAGGTTCACCAAAGTGCTGAACAAAGCATAAAATTAGTAAAAGCACATAGCAAATATCAGACATAAGACAAATAATATATATCGCAGTCAATATTCCAACTCAATTAAAAGCCAAGGTGAAAAAATATGTTTTAAGAGCAGATTTAAAAGTGGAAAATGAGTCCATCTGTCTGAGGTCCAGGGACAACTCATTCCAGATCTTTGGTCCGAAGACTAAAAAGGCTCGGTCACCTGTCAGTTTCCTCTTGGTCTTAGAGACAACTAACTGTATCTGATTTGTTGACCTGAGGGAGCGAGCGAGACCATGAAGACATTTAAAAACAAATAAAAGAATTTTAAAATCAATGCGCAAACGAACTGGGAGCCAATTAAGTGATGCTGAAATGGGAGTAACATGCTCTTGTTTCTGTGCACCAGACGGGCTGCAGCATTCTGGACTAACTGCAATCGAGCAAGTGACTTCTGAGTAACTCCAACATAAAGAGCATTGCAATAATCTAAACTAGGTGTAATAAAAGCATGGATTAAAATCTCAAAGTCACAACGAGAAAGAAGAGGTTTAACCTTGGACAATTGTTTCAGATGGAAAAAGCTGGACTTGACCACTGAGCTAATATGAGTTGCTGTCCAGTTTGACACCCAAACTCGTTGCTGTCCGTTTCAAATAATTGTTTAAAACACCCAAATCAACATGTACCCTAGAGATGTCACTCGGGCCAAACAACAGAACCTCAGTCTTTTCCTGATTTAGATGTAAGAAATTATCTGACATCCATGCCTTAATATCATCAATGCACTGTAATAACTGTTGAGCAGAATATGCTTCTTCTATGCTGCTTTAGTGGTATATAAATCTGGCTGTCGTCAGCATAAAAGTGGAATGAAATCCCATGTTTACGGAGAACTGATCCAAGTGGAAGCAGGTACAATGAAAACAGAAAGGTCCGAGAACAGAACCCTGAGGTACAGCACATGTAATAGATGTCCTGCCGGACTCTGTACGTCCAAGACGGACGCAAAAACTCCTTTATTTGTATGATCTGAACAATTCTAAAACATTACCTTGAATACCCACCCAGCTTTCCAGGCGAGACAAAAGGATTTGATGGTCTACTGTATCAAAGGCAGCTGCCAGATCCAACAAAACCAAAACAACACAGTGACCAGCATCTGTTGCTAAAAGAATATCATTAGAAACCCTTAATAGACTCAGTACTGTGACCGGGTTTAAATCCCGACTGAAACACCTCAAGAATGTTGTTCTCTTCTAAATACGTTATTAACTGGCAATACACAATTTTGAACCTTTGAAAGGAATGGGAGCTTAGAGATGGGTCTGAAGTTTGCCAAAATGGAAGAGCCCTGGGGCCTGATGTATAAACGTTGCGTACGCACAAAATGGGCATAGAAATATGCGTACGCATTTTTTCACGCACATATCGGGATTTATAAAGAATAAACTTGGCGTAAATAAGTGCGCACCGTACGGATGCTCTTGACCGTGCGTACGCACTCTTTTAGAAGAGTATGTGTTTTGGCGACACCAACTGTCCCAAATAGCAATAGCTATTTAAAATGAAAAACTTCTAAATTATCCTATTACATCACCCAATAAATCAAATTGTATCAACCTGAATTATCATTATTAGCATTCTTAACCAGGTGCAAATACTTCGAATTTACTCATTTGTTTTAATGAATGGGCTATAAAAAGGTATGTGCGTATAAAACTTATCATCATAATGGATGCTCTAGCGCTGTTAGAAGACCTTGCAAATGACGCTCTACGGAGGGAACGTGTTTTCAGAGACCGTGAAGATTTCCTTGAAGATTGGCTCATGAGCCGATTTCGATTCCCAAGAGCCATCCTCTTGCAATTGTGTTCTGAATTACGGCCAGAATTGGAAAGACCCTCGCGGAGAAACCATGCGCTGTGTGTTCCTGTGCAAGTATTGACCACATTAGGCCACTCGGCCACTGGTACTTTCCAGCGAGAGTTGGCAGACAGATCGGGTATGTCGCAGTCATCCCTGAGCCGTGTCACGCCATATGTATGGGATGCCATAGTGGGGGTGGCACCCCCCCCCGATACATTCGTTTTTCTTACACGCAGCCCAACATCAAAATGCAATTTGCAGCAATCGCCGGTTTTCCCAATGTAATCGGTGCTGTTGACTGCACTCATGTTGCAATAAAGGCACCATCTGAGAATGAATTTGCTTTTGTTAACCAAATTATTGGTGGTAATAATATGCAGGGAGATCATACATATTCAAAATGGGCGGTCTTAACCTCCAAATATGGTTATTTCGGGAGGAGATTGGGGTAAGCAATACGCATGTAAATAATAATATTTAGATCATTTTGATTTATAAAGCGAACCTTGCGCAGGTTCTGGCGTATGTACGGTTTTATGAATCTGAAAACTTTTGTGCGTACGCAATTTCTGCCTTATGTGCGTACGCACACTTTAAGGATTACATCTACGCAAAGTTTTATACATGAGGCCCCAGGTCAGGCTTTTTAATAAGTGGCATACTACTGCATGTTTAAAACACGAGGGCACAATCCCATGAACTAAACTGCCATTAATTATGCTAAGAACATGAGGAGCCAGAGTAGGAAAGACTTCTTTAAAAAGACGAGGTGGAACTGGATCATTAGGAGACCCCGATGGCTTCATCTGACTGATTAATTTCTCCAAATAAGACAGACTGACAGGTTCAAACTGGTGGAAAACAGTAGAACATGTGATGGAGGGACATGAAGGGACTACAAGGGAGAGGGCTAATGAGGGCCATAATATACCTAACTTTATCAATAAAAAAGCTCACTGGTTGAGTTCTCCAGAGAGGCCGATTGTGGAGCATTTAGAACAGAGTTACAGTTACTTGCAATAATGTATGAAAAATACTTAGTCTTGGCAGCTTTCGTGGTCTTTTGATAAGATCGCCAGCTATCTGTCAAAAACTGGAAGGAGACTTGTAACCGGTCTTTTTTCCATTTCCGCTCGGCTCTCCTGCACTCCCCCTGACAGCACGAGTAGCCTCATCTTACCAGGGTTCAGATCTCAACCTGGAGATCCTAGTTTTCAGCAGAGCTACATTATCCAAGACAGTTTACTACAAATAATATTCAGCTTTGGAGGTTCTTTGTCAGATAGCTGACAGATTTTTCCAATCATGGCAACTTTAGCATTTTTCTGAAAATTGAAAAATAATTCAGGTCTGAAGTGGTTAAAGAGCCGATTGTGTGCAGCACAGTAGAGTAGTGGTTGACATTTTCCAGCTTTATGAAGCTTTTGCAACTTTGCTAAAAGATAGGTTACATTTGGCCTAGAAATATTTATTGCAAACATAAGCAGGAGGTGCATGATAACGGATATGAGCTTAAAATTGAGCTTTTGACATCTAACTGATATTTACGGCTGTGGCATAGCAAACCTCAAAGGTGTAATACTGTATACAAATATATTAGCAAAACTTTAAGTTCATTTTAAACTAAAATTAGCTAAATAATGAAGGTGACTGACAGGTCATTTTAGACAGCTAAAAGCATCTTCATAAAACCCACTCAAAATCAATATAAGATATCTAAATCTATAGTTTTGTCTCAGACGGAGCTGGGCCAATCAGAGGTGAGAGAAAAAAACTTTTCTCATTGTCTTTGGCTGCTGATTGGTCTTTCAACTGATGATTAAATAACAGCTCGCACGTTGTTTAAAAGGCTCCCTGTGGCGTGTGAGCGAGGCAATACATGATTACCGACTCCACAGCCGGTTCATCGAGAAAATATTGGATAATTCATACCAATTACCATACCATATTAAGAGGCTGAAACTAGTGAAGCGTATCATTTATATGTTCAGTTTATCATTTACAACCTTATTTGATTGATGCATGAGTTAAACATTAGTTAATGCATTAATTGCTCATGAGTTATTAGGAACTATCACATGTTCAAAGTGTTTCATTCATGATTTCATGAATAAACAACATATGTATTATAAATACATGAATTACGCTGGAAACGTTAACAAGAATTCTGATGTGTTACACATGATGAGGTTTGAAACATCTACCGAAGGCACCTTTTCAATGTTCTATGAACAAAGCAATACCTCACAATCACAATGATCACAAATACACCAGACAGTCCATCATTGTTTAAAAAATTATTATTTTAACAGAAACGTGATGGAACGACCCTTTAGGGATTTTCCAACTGAATATATTTCACATCGTATGTAAAGCTGCTTAAAACTAACCACATCTTCTCTGCCTGTTTCATCGGTGTCTAGCCGATTCCTCCAGGACCGTACGCCACTCCGCAGAACTTTGGACCTCCTTTCACCCCAGCACCTTCAGCAGCTCTCGCCCTAGCTGGGGCAAACTACAGCCAGATGCCTCCTGGCTCTTTCATATCAGGTCAGTTTTGCTGATCCACTCCAAGACAGACTCTTCTGATGAAACCCAATCCAAGTGCTGAACCGCAACAGAATCCAGCTGAACCACAATAGAAGAGTTTCATTACTATGATTGATAAAACAGATCAGGATGTGCCATCACTTTGTATTAAAGCAGTCTTGCTTGTTTTGAGGAGCTATAGGGACTTGAAGTTTTTGAAGGATTTAGATAGATGTTGTGATTTCTCTTCCTAATAACTCTTGAGTAGCAGGTTGACGTTGGTTGGAGCAGCTGAGGAGATGTATTTTGTGTGCTTGTTGGGTTGCTGGAAACTTGAAAGGCAGACTTTCTCTTCTGTTGATCGTGAGATCTGATTGGACGGCCTTCTTCGATGCTCTGGAAACAGTGACTTCTGAATTATTTTCTTAACGTGGGATTGGTTGGTTAAAGAAATTAGTGTATATTTTAGTTTGGCTTGAGCTACAGATAAAATATCCATAGTTGTGACCAGTCTGATAAGTCTTCTGAAATGTACCTGAAATAGTTTTTGTTTGCTTTTTATTGTTATTTGGGGTGATGAGGTGCTCTCTTATAGGCCAAGGATTTTGAATACAAAAAAAAGCATTTATTCACATAAGATAGTAGTGTTTCCCATAGATTTACAATTTTGGGGGGCTGGTCTCAATCATAAATGAATGAATAGGAGTCCAGTGTTTCAATATCAGAATGTTTATATTTGGACAGATATTTGGTTTAGAATACATGTTTTATACATTTACCAATTAAACATAAAAATAGGTCTCTATATGTAAACATAATTTTAAAAAATAACTTGCTAAATCAAACAAAATGATCCAAACTTAATTTATAAATAATAAATAATACAACTCCCAATGAACCAACAGTATACAAATAAGCAAAATAAGCTGTAAAATAGTATTATTTCACAAATAAACACCTTACATAAATGTTGATGGCATGCTAATATATTAGCATAAGGTCTATGGTGTTTTACATTCAAATAGTTAGCTTCATGGCTAAATGTCTTTAATTAATAAAAAGTACTTGTTCTCAATGCTGAAGCCAAAACCCGTTAAACTCGATAAGGTTTGACCAAAGCAAGATTTATTAGATAATTGTGCAGTTGCCAAATAATTGTCTTTTAAATTAACATTTATTATGACATGTTTATTTACATTCTGCCTGTTTAAAGCCCTCTGGAAGAGGCTGAACTGCAGTTTGTGTTCTGACCACTAGAGGCTGACTCCAGACGTGAGCAGTTTCCCATTGACAGTGATGTTAAAATACCCAAATTACCAAAAACAAACCAGTTCAGATAAGAGTTTTAATGCAGATTGCTTGGGTTGGGTCAGGCAGCACTGGCTAAGAGAGAAATGCAGACCCCAAACACATGACAGCTAAAAATAATATTTCTTTTATATTAAACAAATAACAGGGAATAAAAACCAAAGCAAATCACATGAGGGGGAAAATAATGGCATGAGCTCACCCTTAACATGAAATTATGTGAGAGCAAGGAACTGAAAAAAAAATCTTTTTTTTTTTTTTAATGAATCAATCAAACATAACAAGGAGAAATCCAGATTTACTAACTGAAAGCTCAAATAAGGAATTGAGTGGGAAAAGATAGAAAACAATAAAGGCTCACATGCTCCAAACAATGACAGAACAAAGCTAAGACATTAGCTTTCTGGACCCCATGACTGGAGAAGGCAGAGTAGGAAAATGGAATAAACAAAGAATGACTAACAAGAAACAAGGTAAAACCAAAAACAAGGTGAATGACTCACAATGACAAGTTGACCTTCATGACAACTCAGAATGAGGTTTTTATTTTATTTTATAACAGTTAATAACTGTTTAAAGGTATTAATAGACTTTATGCTGGGGGGGTGATTACCACTAGGCACAGTCAGAGAGGCTCCCTGTGATCTCACAAATTGTTCTTCGCTGGGGGATGTGTGTTTGGGTTTATTATTTTGGGTGCTCAGTTTTTTTTTCCCATGTCAATAAAAAAAGTTAATTTGTTTTTTTTTTTATCTCATTGTGGTTTAAAAAAATAGACTTTTATAATACGTTATTGATTACAGGTGAGTTCACTTTCCTCATAGTATTAAACTTTCCATTATTGACTGAACAGGAATTTACACCTAATGATTTAGGATCTTTACAATCCCTTCGGTAGCAGTCTGGTAGTTCTTTTTCTAACCCATAGAATTATCCAGAAATTCCATTCTAATCTTAATCCCCCGTTGGCTTTTCTACATTTACATTTACATTTATGCATTTGGCAGACGCTTTTGTCCAAAGCGACTTACATTAGGGAGAGACAATATGCAATTTGTTACACCGTCAAAGTCTATCTCAACTTCTCACAATAGAAATTGTATCAACTGATCAATAAACCTGAGCAGTAGGGGAAGAAGGTAAAGACAGAGGAGGAAAAAAGAAGGTAGTAGTTTTTTTATTTTATTTATTTTTTTAGTTTTTTTTATAGTAGGTGTTCTCTGAAGAGAAGAGTTTTCAGTTGCTTTTTGAAAGCTGTTAGTGTTGCTGCTTTCCTGACTGGATCAGGGAGTTTGTTCCACCATCCAGGGACAGTGAAAGAGAAGGTTCTGCTGAGAGATCTTCTGCCCTTGTGGGATGGAACCACAAGTCGCTGTTCCTTCTCTGAGCGCAGGCTTCTGGAGGGCATGTAGGAGCCCTTTTCTAAAGCTGCTTCGAAGCAACTGGAAAAAAAGGCCCCGTATAAAACATTTAGATTTATTGATAGTTTAAGCTATATAAAGATTTAACGTTTTGCCTGCTTAAGGGTGCGGCTACTAGATTGAGAGCCACTTACAAGCACTGAGGTTTCTTGTCCCCAAATTGTATCTTTTTGCCCGTTTTTGACTCTCCAGTATTGACTCTCTTTATCAAAGAGGAAGAGGATGCTTTATCAGTGGGCTACGAGGATGTGGCTTAGCTGGGATTTATTTATGTCAAACTTAGATTTCACATATTTAATCTATTTTGATTTAACTAACAGTAACAATGAACTGGTACATTTATCTCCAGCTTAAGTGGTTAAGTCTCTAAAAGCGATCTCAGTTTATTGTGCTTTAAAAATGCTTCCTATGATGATCTTGCTGAGATCCAAACTTGATTTGGCGTCACTCTGTTTGTTTTCCTCGCCTGCGTTTGTGTATATGTGGGAGGTGATTGCTCTGCTTGTTTAAAGTTTTGTAAAAAAATAAAAATTAAATAATAATATCAATTTGTTGGTGTTTGATTAATCTGATTCCTAGACACTTTAAATAATTGATTGTAACGATTTTATTTTTTGTATTACAACAACTTCTTGTGACCGGAGTGTATTAAGGAGGACACGTCACATTTTATTTATTCATGCATCTGCTAACCCATGATTGGGTTCAGCACATTTAGTTTTCATTTAAGAGGGCCCCCCTTGGAGTTTTGGCTAAACTATTACACGTTTTCCATTTTTGGGCCAGGAAAACAGATTGTAGCCATGCGAGTGAGTTTATTGTTTCAGTATTGGCTCTGTAAAATGTGTGCAGGAGGGACGAAGAGAAATAATTGAAATAGTTTTATTTGCAGTTCTTAGAGTTGACTGTCCCGGCACCAATCTTTCTCCCAGTGTCCTAGAGAGGCATATTTTGCACTTTTTCTGAAAATGTCATTACAGTTGTCCAGAAGCGTAGCGGTGCCAGGAATCACTCAGCCGGGGAACGCTTTTTAAGGCAGATATTTTTAACAGAGTGAAAAAATACCAGAAAGACACACAAATGTGCTCGTGCTTCTGCTCCGTTTCGTTAAACCCCCTGGAGGCAGAACTAGACTCGCACTCCTTTTCTCTCTGCCTGTCTGTCTCCTTCTTTCAGTCTCTGAAATAGCCCCAGACTGCAGATCCTGGTGGTTGTAGAGACTGATTGAGTTTGTTGAGGCTGTACACGCTGAACCCTCGCCTGACTAAAAATATGCCTCGTTTGGGGCCCATTTGAACCCTTTCGTCCCAGATTGAGACAACTGCTGTGACCCAAGTTTAAACTGAGCCAGGAAGCGGGATGAAAACAGCATGCCAGACTAAACAAAAAAACAAGAGAGAGAGATACAAACGAAAGAAGAAAAATGAAGCACAGGCTGTTTAACGCACTCCATAATAGGACATTTTGGGATTCTTCTCTCTTAAAGACAAATGGAGAGGGAGGGGAGAGACGTGGAAATATCAATCATTTTTAGCTTTGTTAGAATGTGAGGACTTGGCCAGAACATGTTGTTTCCTTTTTTAAGTCACTGCCACTTAAAATCTTAGCATTTTACATGTCATGAACATTACAGGGTGAAAGGTTTTCAGTCGAGAAGTCGAGAACAGAGATCCCTAATGGCTGACATTCTTATTTTTACTTTGCCTTGTGCAGGGATGATTGTGCATCCAGGCTTTAGGGGTGCTCAGTCCCTTTATGAAAACGACATAACCTTAGTGAAACATGTGATAAATATAACCTGTTATACACTTTTGTTTTAGAAAACTTACATGTTTGCCCTGTGGCATGATCTCAGTGGGTTAGAGGGTTTCGAAGTGTGGCATCCTGAGTAATTTCCTGTTTACTGCTTTAGTTCAGTAAAAATTAATATATGAAAAATATTTGAAATTTAAAAATGAGGGCTTTGGAGTTAAGTTATTGATTTTGGAGCATTTCAAGGATAAAAAAGTGGGTCTTCAAGATTCCCGATACTGAGATTTTAAGAGAGTTATGGTTTAATGCTTGAAAAGTAAGCTTCATTGCTTCATTCTGTAATAAAGGTAATATTTGCTGGCATATATATAGGTGTGTGTGTGTGTGTGTGTGTGTGTGTGCGTGGGTGTGCGTGCGTGCGTGCGTGTGTGTGTGTGTGTGTGTGTGTAGATATAAAATGGTTCAGATTTAGTGAAGAAGTGAATAGAATATCTCACAATTTGTATTTAATGCTTACGATCTATTAATAATTTACTTTGTTCTATTCACACGGCTTCTATGGTTTCTCGACTGATTTAAATAACAAAATACAGCTGAATAGCGCCTCTGTTTCATCCGTAAACCAGCAGATATCGATAAGATGCAAGAGAGTTATTTACTCAGGTGAGCGAATCATCTGCTCAGATCTGTGGGGGCGGGCTCTGTGTTCACTCTCTTATTGGGTGACAGCCCTGTCAATCACCAGGAGTCCCCGCCTGCATCTTCGCAGGGACAGAATGAAATCAACTCTTTCAGCCCCTTTCAAAACTTTGTCACGAAAACTAAAAGTATAACAAATGGTTTAGTTTTAGGGGGTGCTAAGAGTAAAGACATAAAACCACTCATGGCCTTGTGAACATCTTGAATCTGGCTTTTGAGATTTGTGTGAGAGACTCGAAACTCCCACAAAGCTCGATTCTTTGTTTGAGAAGACCTTTTTTATTTTTGATATTTAACATTGAGGACTGATTCTATAACGCTGATTGACCGCTCCCAACCCCCCAGTGTCTACAGTCTGCCCCCTTTCTGCCTCCACAGACGCTTCGTCCTGCCTGAAGACCAAGGAGCATGATGTGCTGCAGCGCCAGAGGGTAGTGGACCTGTGGAAGGACGGCAAGTCGGAAGGGTCAATTGGGCTGGAACTCCGCATGCCCAAATCCACCGTGCACAGCATCATCGTCAAGTATCGCCTCAGCAACACTGTGGAGAACCTGCCTCGCAACGGACGGCCCAAAAAACCTTGAAGACGAGACGAGAGGGGAATGCGTTGTAAAGAGAAGTACAAAACAGTGGGACTGTCTAAAAATAATACAAGAAAGGATGAGCTAGAGCTTCCAGAGAAAGACTTAATGAACTAACTGAAAAGAGAAACGGATTAGGAAAAAGTTGAAACATGAGACTCCTGGATGGGGAGCGCACAGAGCTCTTTCCAGCACTTTTTTCTCTCTTTCTATCTCCCTTCACTCTCCCCTTGCCCCCTCTGTTCCCCTCTCTTTCATCTGTCGGTCCGAGAGAAGTCCCAGCAGATTCATTTTTCACTGGTCGAAGAACCGAAAACTGCTTGTTTAAGTGCCCGAAACCTTCCCTCCCTAATTCCACCACAAATCACTGTTTCTCTGCACCCCCCCTCTCTCTCTCTTTCTTTCATCGTTTATCCATCTCTTTTCCCCCTCTCACTCGAACAGAAAGTGAGACGTGAAGGATTTCAAAGACCTCTCTTTAAAAGGCCTGATGCAAAAATGCAACAAAACGGAGTGGAGCGGTTCTCGGATGCTGTGGACTCCCTCAAACTCTTCAGCTGTGGATGCTACGTGGAATGGGGCACAACCTCCTACAATTCCGAACATATGACATACTCGAAATGTCAGCTTCTGAACTGGGATCAGTTTATTCCAGACATACTTGCAGCAACAGAGCTGATTCTGGGTCAGAAGAACTCCGTGTGTTCAACTTGAACTAGTCTGAGCAAATTCCTGCGTTGTCTCAGAGCCAGATTCAATTCCCACAAGGACCTTCAGACAGTGCATGTCTGTTGTATGAGGAGTCTCTTCACTCTGCACACTTCTGAGAGTCCAAGTGTGTGTTTTATTGTGGTGCTTTCATTATCAGCTGACTGTAGTTTTCAGTTTGGATGCTACTCGACGAGGGTTCAGGGTTGTGTGTGATTAATTATGTGAGTGCGCTGGTTGTTTGGATAGAGGCTGGGTCATTGAGGCTAGCTGCCATCTCTGCTTGTTTTTCTGGCTCTCTGAGTAAAAGAGACACTCGAGCTGAAGCAGACTGATGTTTAAGGGTAAAACTAGGTGCCCACAAAATGTTTGGTCGGAGAGAGTGGTATAGAGAGAGATGGGAGGAGACGGTCTGAGGAAGAATACAAGTAAGCTGATATTTTGACTGACTCAAGCTATGTTTACGCTGCAGGTCTTGGGGCCCAATTTCGATTTGTTGCCCACGGCTGTTTATTTTGACAGTCTGTTTTTAGTTTTGACCCTGATTTGTGTGTTTAGCCTTGCTTTAGAGTCTGAAATAAGTAAAGAGAAAAAAGCATTACCAAGATGAATTAATACAAAATAAGCATAGTTCAAGCTCTGCTGGGTGTGCAAACTTTACAAAATAATATGATTGTGAGAAAATGCATTCAATCAAATAGGGTTTAAAAGACGTATATGCAAAACAAAAACAGCAAAACATAAACTCAATGTCACTGTTGATTTGATTTCATTTTATAGTTTAAAGGTGCCATATCATGTCCCTTTTACTTGATTTAGAATTCATATTTGACCCTTCTAGACTATCACTGTCCCCTTAATAACCTTCAATAAGGCAGTGTCACCTTTAATGGTGTGCTCTGCAAAACAAGTTGTGTACTCCCTGTTCCTTCCACTGTCTGGCTTCCACCACGCCTCTGCTGTGTTTTTCTCGTTGGTACTTTTGGCTAAGGACATCCAAAAACACACTTTCGTTTCATTATTGTATGTTCATCATTGATTATCTGCATGTAAATGAATGTAGCATGCGTGACGTTTAGTATGATCTGTGAAACAAGATTAAAATGGGCGTAGCCAACCATTGCCTTCGTGGAAGTGCATCACTTCCTGGTAACCAAGTATGGGTCCAGGGAGGCGGGACATAGATGTAGCACAGATGTCTGATTGGCTGAATGTTTTATTTTATATATCCTAAACAAATAAATTTAAAAATAATGAAGATCAAAACTATTTTATCTCAATAAAGCAACATTTCAGCACCAGGGGTGTAAACATGTTTTTTCAGCTCCAAAATGTGCCATTTTTAACATTGGAGTGAATGAGAACCTGCTCACTCCTGACCACACCCCCCTTGCGGCCAGGCGAGGTATTACGGTTCAGTCACTTCCTATTGCGCTGGGGAGTGGTGGGGTTGGCCCTTGGTTGCTCGCAAAGGCACAGATCCACTGAAACGTTGATTTAAAAGAGCAGCGCAAAGACAAATATGTATTGCAAACTTTGCCAAACTTTATTTTCTCTTAAAAAATTTAAGAATACAATCATTTAATAAATTAAAATACAATCATAGCCCCAAAAAAAATCAATCCACTCACACTCAGCATCACTCACTCTCGTGGATTAAACTAGACACCATTGTGCATTATACACATTAAGTAGCTCAAAAAGGTCAGATTTTTGTTATATCGATTATTTATTAAAAATTGTTCCCCAGGGATTGGTCACAAGAGAGAAGAGATGGAGAATTTACAATGTTAAACAATGTTTAGTGTTGGAGAATAACCTCAGTTCTTTACCATTTCTGTCGAGTGCGTTTGGGCCATCAGAGGCTGCCATAAACTGTGCAGAATGGCATCCTTCACATCCAGGTGCAATCTATCCCCACTCAGAATAAAGGGCAGAATGAAGGGCAGTCAGAGCATCACGGTGGCGCAGTGGGAAGCACGGTTGTCTCACAGCAAGAAGGTCGCTGGTTCGAGCCTTGGCTGGGGCAGGTGGCATTTCTGTGTGGAGTTTGCATGTTCTCCTCGTGATCGCGTGGGTTTTCTCCGGGTGCTCCGGTTTCCCCACAAGTCCGAAGACATGCGGAATAGGTGAATTGAGTAAGAACAATTGTCCATAGTGTTAAAGTGTGAATTAGTGTGTGAATGTTTCCCAGCGATGGGTTGCGGCTGCGGCCGCGTAAAACATATGCCAGAGAGTTGGCGGTTCATTCCGCTGTGGCGACCCCCAAAGGGAAGAAAGCCGATGAATGAAGGGCAGTCAGTATGAAGTGCTGCAAATGTAATGGAGCCTAACATCTGACAAGCGAACTGGTTGATAGAAAAGGGTTATAGAAATCAAACTGAGAGAGTGAACGAATAAAGCAGAGGTTGAATCTCATCCGCCCAAAGACACAGTTTAAAAGGAAATGAGAGATTGAGCAAAAGTGGTGGTAATAAAGTGTAGTAATAAACGACCTGGAAAAAAAGAAGCTAGCTAAAAGAGAGAGGGGTTATTAAGTACGAGACAGTCCAAAAGAGAGGCAGCCTGCGCCAGATCGTTCTAAGAGTGTTGATGGTAGAAGCAGAGTTGAGTCAGTGCGAGATCTGAATCTGAGTAATGAATTATTTTCATTGGCTTGCGCTGCGGGAGTATGCAGTACAGCGTTCGGAGATATGAAAGTCACCCGACGGGCTTCTAACTCAGCATTTCGCTCTTGTAAAGGAGCCCCAAACACATTCCAAGGTCTTTCCAGACACGTTCCCATCTGAAGGCTATTCATTCTTCCTCTATTATTACTTGTTTACCAATCGGTGCCAGTCTTAATCAGATAATTGCAGGCGATTACTTGCATTTGCCAATTCCAGTTCTTTGGCATCCTCAAGACAATTTAACATGTAGCACAACAACAAAGCCTGTTCTTATCCCTGAAATATTGAGGGACAGAATCCAAGAGAAATTATGGCTTTGAAGATCATGTTCTCTGTTTTTTAAATATGTTTAGGTCTGAGAGAAAACAGGTTCTCTGGGTTAGCATTTGAATTCTGTTTATAATAATGTGACTTGGACAAAAGTCTGGGAATAAGATGTGCAAAGCCTCTCTCCAATTTAGATTGTGTAAAGCGTGACTAGCAGAAATCAGTGAAAATCAAGTGAAAACACCACACAGAAAAGAGGTGCAATGTTTAAAGTGATCAAGTTGAATGTCAATTGTTTCCTGAATTTGAATTTGATCTTTGCACAAGACTGGTTCGGGGTTATTTTTTTACAAATGCATCATTCTTTTCACCAACACTCGACAGGCTTAAGAGAGCCGGTGACGATTTCTGGAAGATCTGAAGGTGGAATTTCTCTCATTCTTGGTCGATGTATGAGTTCAGTTACTTAATAGTCCCGATCTGGCTCTCAAGTCTACTTCTTACTTAATTATAGTCTGAAGAAGCACATTTATATCAAGATTGATATTGCTTGGATTGGGGTATAATTTGCGTCAGTGATTTTTTTTGTTCTGTTCAGCTTCAATGGCACCTTCACAGATGTGAAATTGACCTCAACTTACAAAGTGAAGTCTCAAACTATAATTTTTATTTTCCAGAAAATTTGTAGGGAACAGAATATTGCACTCAGCATTCCAATGCATATTTAGCAATAAGTTAATGAGGAACGACTTATTCAAAATGCAGATTTTGATGCAGAAAAAAAAATGTTTGGCAAAAAAAAACAATTTGGCCTCTAGAAAAGAACATCTTTAAAATCAGGGTTTAAAGCAGGATGGAGAAAGTCCTTCCTAGAGGGATTTTTCTTGTTTTTTTTCCAATCCTGTTTCAAGAGACACAAGAGCAGCTTCGAGCTAGCTTATAACCCTTTTAAGACAGGTGTCTGTATTCCAATTCCAAAAACACTTGACTTCTGTTATGGTTTATTGCTGCGTGTGAAAGCAATCCTTTTGTTTTCAGGAACCGCTACCAAAACCGCTTCCAGAGGTAGTCTCGGAAACGGTTCCAGCTGTCTAGTGGAGAGATGGGCAGGGCATGTGGCTCAAAAATGGACGATTGGTGCACTCGATGTGATTAAAACAGATGCGATCCTTCATTATATGCAGTAACACGGTGGAGAAAGGACATTTTTCATCACTGCACAGTAAAGCGTTTCATCTGATTGGCTAGTGGGTGTCGTTATGGTCATTGAGTCAATTTGAGCTCCCAGAAAAAGAAAATAAGATTACAAAACCATGCATGAACCAATCTAAATGTGACTTGAGGTATGTTTTTGATGAGGGAACAACACTAAAACATGCAAGAAATGTCTGATAAGTCAAGTTTAAGTGAAACGACACCTGCTGGAGAGTTTGATGAAAACATTTTGACAGTCAGGAAACCAGCATTAAACAGTGCTCGTATCAATTCTAAATAATGTCTTTTAGTTCAGAGATTGTTATATCGGCGCCTTGTGGACGCTTTGGGGGACTTCAAACCTTCATTCTCACTATTATGCAGTGAGAGTTCTCAGTACTGTTTTCTTTAATAGGCCTTTGAATTGTTATTTTTAATGTATGATATATATAGTACTCTGGCGGTGTGCAAGACTACCCATTAAAGGATGTTGATGAGAGTATTGTTTGCTGTATACATCTTTTGTTTTTGTGTGTGGCTCGTGAACATGTATTTTTACAGTGTGTCCCCACCAAGAACAGAAGTGATTTGTGAATGCTTTACAAGTTAAGTTGATTGGAAGATGCAATTTTCACAAATCAAATTGCCCATTGCCACATGTTTTCTTTGAGTAATAAAAGGGCTACTGGGCGAGCTGTCCAAGGAAGCCTGGCAGAGACCCGGGCCGAGAGACCCGGGCCCGAGAACCCCTCACGAGGTGAAAGGGAGCCGTTAGTGTTTTTGAGAAAACGTTTGTTTTCAAGCCCTGATTGTGTAAAAACAGACTGTTGAAACAAACTGTTTATCTACCAGTTCTCTCTCAGAAGTAGAAAAATAAAAAGCCTTAATTGACTAGACAAGCTTTTAGCGGCATGGAAACATCACCAGCCAATCTTTTTTTTTTCCATTTAGAGTACATTTGGTATGTTTTCTCCATATCTCAAACAAAAACCAGGCTACTATTTATAAAGTGGACAGGAAGGATTTTTAAATCTCTGCCAACTTTTGCATGAGCGAGGAGGAATGCAAGCGATTGAATTGGAAGAGTGTGCAAAGTAATATTTCAATCAGGTTTTGCATAGTTTGGCTCAACACTGCAAAATATGTCTACAATATGGATTGGGATATTGGGATCAAAAACTGATTAGTTGCACAGCCCTAGGATAACTGTATTTTATCAGCATAAAAATGAATAGAAGTGCAGTTTTCTAATGATAGCAGTGTTTTCCGACACAAACATTTTGGTTTTGTTGATGGGCTTAATACAAGCTTATGAAATAACTTTAAAAAGCGAGCATGTAATAAAATGATTGGGCACCTAAAAAGGAGCACACCAACTCATTCCTATCTTCTTTACTCTGGCTACCTGTTCATTTTATAATTTATTTTTACATATTATTGTTTGTTTTTAAATGGGTAAAGGGCAACAGTACCACGATCAAGGCTGATAGGGTTTTTTTTAGAGGCTGTCCCTCAGACTCAAATTGCCCCGTGAATTACTTTTTTTATTCACAAAAAGATGTGTAAGGTCACGGTTTGAGAAAGGAACTCTACTGGAATAAAAAAACCAAATATGTGATAAAACGATGGCTCGCTTTGGTTTGAGTTAGTCTACTGTAAAGCTCTATCTGGAACCAAAAAAGGGAGCATATAACCCCAATCCTGTCTTCTTTACTCCGGTAACCTGTTCCTTCTGTAATTCTTTTTTACATTTTATTGTTTGTTTTTAAATTATTTGTTATTTTGGCAATTTAGGGATTTAACATTTGTTTAATTCACAACTTGGCCTTAATTCTATGAATATATCAGTCTGGCTCGCAAGAACTGTCCTTTATCTAAAGAAGGTTTTGTTCCCGGCCTTTAAGATTTCCAGCGTGGTCTGACTGCATGATTTGCCTATTCTACTTCATGTACACTGCTAACACTCCTGTATCTCAGTCGCCACAAGCTGTATGGCTCCTTAAGATCCACGAGTAAAAGAAGTGAGATTGAAAGTTTTTGTTGTCTTTCTGAGTGTCTTCTGAAAATGCGGGGTTAAAAAAACAACATCTTAAAGGGCAAGACACAGTACCACACTCAAGGCTGATAGGGCTTTTTTGGAGGCTGTCCCTTGTACTGTGAATGCCCCATGGCCTACTTTTTTACTGACAAAAAGATGTGCATAGTTACTGCTTGAGAAAGGAACTCCACTGGAGAAATAAAAGAAAGCAGAAGTTTAGAGGAAACGGAAAATGTGATCCAGTGATTAAAAGATCAGCCTCAGAACTCGGAACCCTGATAGTATAAAGATCATTAACTTCCCTTCTTTCTGCATGTGTTCTCTACAGTGTTGAACGGGCCCCCCATGTCGGTAAAAAAAGAGCGGGAGGTGGAGCTTCTGATGGCACGGAGGGAACAGCGCAGCGGGGAGGTGATCTGCATCGATGACTGATCTCAGCACCTTCTGACACACTCTCTCTCATGCGGACTCAGTCCATGGACATCTGCATGCAACACAAGCACCACTATTCCAGACACACACACAAACTCACGCACACACACGCGCACACACACACATCCTCATGGAGTTTGATGAATGAACAGACTACCCTCAGTATCACGGCAGCACTTTCACTACACCTCACCTTACAGCCAATCAGAAATCAGCCGAGCGTATGCGTATCTTTAGTTACTTCCTCCTAAACTCATACTGTATGTGCACTTATATTTATACTCACACACACATTTTGTTTCCTCTCATAACTCAGTTCCATCTTCAAGTCCTCGCGAACGTGCCTCAACACAGACATGGAGCAGCATGATTTATTTCTGACTGCATGCACCGCACAGTCCGGGATCAGTTAAAAAATTTTGAGCTGCGATTACGCTTGTGTAGTGCAATCCTTCACAATACACTCATCGTACGCTAGCGTGACGGTTCGGGAGCCACCTCGTGCAATAGAAATTTTACTGTAAAATTTATGTAAAACTAATTCTAAGTATTAAAAATGTTTGTTTTGGCATGAATGAAAATCCTGACATCATTTACTCATCATTAATTTCTTTAAAACTGGTAAGCCAAACAGCTATCGAGTGCTTATATTTATTAGAACATCAAGTTTATCTTTAAAAATGTTTGGGCGCATGGTGTATGAGAAGGTGTCCTTTCATCCCCTTGGAAAATAACAGACACTCTCGACATGTTCTAAGCATTGATTGTCAACTTTCCTGCACATTTGTAAATTCTAAATTTTGGAATAGCTCAAACACAGATAGCCAGTCAGCAAAAAAATTACAAACTCACACAGAAATGCTCGAACCAGCGACCCTGTGTGAGACGACTGTGCTACCCACTAGGCCACAATGATGCCCGTATGTGAACCAAACGTGGCCCAAGTCTGGAAGTGGTGGAATTAAATTTAGTGTGTTCTTTCATAATTTAGACCTTTTAGTGATTTAGTCATGGGCCGAGTGTAGCCAATCTTTGGCCCTTGTCTGGAGTCAGGAATTGGTTCAGATATGTACCGTAATTCATTGTGGTACTTGGGCCGAGCAAACCAACTTGAGCAATGGGGTTGGTAATTAGAAATGTAGTCCTAAGCAGTGAAGTCATTCCTGCAGGGACATTTTCATTATTACATTTCAGGAAACACCAACACCTCAACAAACTAAGAGAAGCTTACCCAGTCAGCAAATTGGGCCAGGTTTGGTGTTTCTCTGGCATATGACAACATATGACAAACCAGGCCCAAGTCTGGAAGTGGTGGAATTTCATTTAGTGTGGCTCAAAAGACATAGACCTGTCATTAAGTTTTTAACTAACTTGACTGAGGCTTGACCCAATCATGTCAGCATGGCAGGGAAAGGATGTTTTCATCTTCTGACCTGCACAGTAAAGGATTGGTAAGAATGTCCACTAAACAGTGTCCACTCCACCAAATGATTTGTGGCGAGCTGTTCATGCACTGATGACGTAAATGGTATCTTCATTTGTCACTTGACTCCAGTGGCTAATATACGTAAGCGTCTCTGAAACAGATCAGAAACTACCGTATGAACATAAAACTGCTGAAGATTTGAGAGGCGGAGCAAACGTTCTCAGGAACAGAACAGATGAGACGTTCCCAGTCTGAAAGGACCCTAAATGGCCTTTTTCTTATCGCACCCTAAATTTGTGACATCATCACTCCAGCACCAATTGACTCACACACATTCATTCTCAATTCTAGGTCTCGATTGTGCTGTAAACAAGGATCACTTTTGTTTCAAAAACACAATTTTATGAGGAATTGTGCCTTTAAATAAATGATGGCAGGGTTTTTATTTCGGACTTTTTCCTGTATAGCCCTTGCCAACTTTCTTCAAGTTTTTAGGTGAAATTTAAAGTGTACCACGACAGGAAAGAAGTAATGTATAGTATTGAATCTGCAGTATTGACTTGAGCTAATAGGATGACTTTAGTTTAGCCTTACACTGGGACATCCAGCTTTGATAATGTAGAGTTCCACGGCTTTTTAAAGTATAGACTCTTAATCTAGAATTACGCTGAGAGCATTACACAAGCACCTTATACCCCACCCCTTCCCTTCCATCCACAGAAAGGTTGCTCGTCTTTCCCTCTTCCACATTCGCACCACCTTTCCGACTTCTTCCTCACCTTCCATGCACCTTTCTACAAGTTTCTACGAATTCTTTGATATTGTTTGCCTAGTTTTCCTGTTTTTAATTCTTGTATCGCTATTAAGATTATTGTTGTTGCGCTTGATGTTGTCCTCGATGTTCCAACTGCGAAGCTTCTACCAAATGAAAGTAATAATAATGATCTACAACCTCTCGATGCATTGTATGTTTGCTCCATCATGTAATGATGTTTAGGAGAGGTGGAACGGTTGACATATCTTACAGACGCCATCACCATCGACTGTAGAGTCTGGGCTTGCAAACGAATAACCTGTATCAAGTACGTAACCAAGAAACTGAAAACATATGAATGCATTTATACAAATGAAATTCCTTCCTTGATGTTTCTTTATGATCTTTGGCTCTTATGTAACGTTTTCGCCTTAAATGGTGGTGGAGCTGGAGCGGGGTTAATCAGCAGATGTGAACTCTGTATATGGCTGCAGTTGTACTCTCCCTCGTTAGGCCTCAACTCAGACGGTTGGTTCATGAGTTGAATGTTAATTTATTTGCCCCCTCCCCCATGCGGTTCTGAAATATTGTTCATTTCAGTGCTTGGTGTTATTTGGGAGAGTTGTGTCAAATCAAGCACTTTCTGTTCATGTTTCTTCTGTCTTTTAATGTATTGCTTTTCCTGCTAAGCATCACTGTGTACTAAGTGTGATTCCAGGCAGTCGATGACTTTGTTGTATTCGCCATTTTGGCACACCGAACAGGACATGTCAGCAATGCATCTTTCTCTCTTTTGTTTTGTTTGTAATAAAATAAAGATCAAATAATCAAGTTCTGGTTTTCAGCTCTTGTTTTAGAGACTCCAGCGTTAGTATTCATGGAACAAAAATTGGAAACGAAAGAAATTTTAACACAAACCGAAAATAGTCATTACAAACAGAAACATCATTTTTAAATGATCAATAACTTATTAACGTTTTAGCTTTTGCTTTAATATTGAAAGCAGCTTATCATTGACTGAAACCTACTTCAGGTTGCCACCTATCCCTTGAAATATAGAATGTTTTTAAATTAATTTTCAAATAAATTAATTTTGCTTAGTAATTAACTTTTTTAATTCCTGTAAGCTTTATCAGTTCTGCCACAAGTTCATCATAAAGAGAAATTAAATGATTACAGTCCTTTTTTATACTATTTTTTAAATGCACCAAATTTAAGCTTTTTATTCTGAAATTAGATTAAGATCAAGATACCATGCTTAATTTTCACTGTTAAAATGATAATAGTTTTATTTTCACTATTAGTCATTTTCACTATTTGATCTTTTAAACTAATAATTGTTAAAAATGTCTGGAAGCTCCAAGACCAATAAAGTGCCATTTAAACTGTAACAAGTTTAACAGTTATAATTTATTACATGAATTCATTTCTTAGCAAATAATTTAGCAATTAAAAAAAATAATGCATGTTTTAATTCAGGCAAAAAATTACAAAATGCATCAGTGCTGTTAGCATCGACAGAAGGAAGTAAATAGAGATAAAAGAGCTTAAGAAAAACGGCTACAGAGATGAAGAGCTGTTCTATCGCTGTGTTCCATTTCTACCCTTTACCCCTAAGCCTTCTTTTTGGCATGTTCACATGAGGGAACAGGGTAGGGTCTCTTTTGAACTAAAGGGAAGAGCTATGGCAAAGGGCCATCTCTTCCTCCAAAGTGTAGTCAGACCCACACTTACAGACTAAGGACTTGTTAAGAATTTCCCAGCATGCACTGTGCAATGAAGGAACACTGTTGTTTACCAAAGATGGCTGCCAATGTGACGAATGATGGCAACAAATGAAATTAATTCCTTGTCATTACTAAACATTTTAAAATGTCACAATTGTTTTTTTTATTAGTTTTCATGTCAGTCATAAGTACTTTTTTCTATCAGCCATAGTAATGTCACCAAACAACCACCAGTTTCACAAGATTATTTTAACTTTAATTCAGAAAATTGTCAGCCCTTCCTCTTTGCGGTCTGTCAAGAGTTAGGGCTAAATGAGAGAAATTGTATGCCGCCTATATGAAAGTGAGCAGTTGGCCAGTTATGGAGTGGCCCATATCTGGAGTTCGTGCTGTTCATGTAACTCATCCCAGTGTTCACACAGCAGTGAACAAACACACCGCGAGCACTCACCCGGAGCAGTGGGAGCCATGGCTGCGGGGCCCGGGGAGCAGAACTGGTGCTCGCTCGAGGGCTCCACAGCTGTGGTTGTTGAAGATCGACAGCAAGTGTTTCATCGCTCACACCAACTTCAACTCGGTGGAGCTGTAGATTGAACCCGAGCCCTTCTCCTCACAAGATGATCTCCTTATCCACCAGACCAATACGGTTTCCTTTCATAATTTAGCCCTGCAGATTTTACAGAATTAAACCAGGACCCCAAAAAACATGATGAAGTCATCAGTTTACTATAAAGCTTGAAGGACCAGAGACATTAAACCTTAGTGGGCCAGATCTGGTGATCGCTTTCCTAAAGAATCAAGTTAATTGTTGATAAAAAGGGATTTGATGTATACTAAATCCTGGTTCCATCCTGGAACTATGCAGCCCTGCACAGTTTATTTGCAGCCTTGCATGCATGCTACTCTGGATTTAGACAACCTTAATCAGCGTGATCAGGTTTTAATGATGGTTCAGTCTAAAATTTGTGGCTTTCCAAAATCAACCCCTTCAGTACAGGAAATCAAAGCAGAAACTGCTTTTACAATTGCGAATTCCATTTAGAGAAAAGATTGTTTGATTGTTTTTAACATTTTAAGTTTTATTAACAAATAGTATTAAGAGACAGATTTAATGTTTGTTAGAAATGAAATGGTTTTACAGTTCTCAAATTTGTATTGTTGCCCTTTTACAATGTACACTGAATTGCATATAAAAAGCTCCATGCCATCTGCCTTCATGCCATGTGAACACACAAACCACTTCCTATACCAGAATATGAAAGTATTTCATGGAATTCCTCACATTGTCATTGATGGATATGTTGGATATGTCAAAATCATGGTGTATTGGGAGAAATAATGCATAGATTTAATCTCATGTATAAACAAGTATGTCACATTCAACAAATATTCAGTCACTCCTTGTTTCCAACCAACAAAAACCTTCCAGCGGTCTGGCAGTTCGGGAATGAGGGAACTTGGTCCAGCCAATTAACCAGTGCCGAAATCTCTCAGAAGCCTCCAACGCTTAAAAGGCATCATCCTACTTTTCAAACTGCTCATGCCAGTCTGTCAGCCAACCACACGGCTGGAGCAATGTCTCTGGTACGCTGTAATTAAATGCTATATTTATTTTGACAAAATTATACTGGTTCGCCTTTAATAAGGAAACTTGCAGCCAAACCAGGAGAGTACCAAAAGATTCTCCACAAAAAGAAGGCAAGCTGTGCAGTCAGTCCTGAACACATCGTTATCAAAAGGCACTTGTGACTATTAAGATGGCATCCACATACATCGACAGTCCAAAGTTCCTCTGTTAAGGCAAAAGCAGGTGATTTGTGGAAAACTTTAAACCTATTATAGTCGAGGTGTCCCAAAAGCAATCCACGCCCTTAGTTGACTTTGAATAGCCCAAAGTAGTGTTTCCCTGACATCTGCAGGCTGAAGGAACCTCCGGTGATAGCCTTCAGCTCGGTGCCCTTGTTAAGCCGCAGAAGGCCCGAGACTTGGCATGGCTTCAGGAAGTGGAACCTGTGGGAGCCAGAAGCTGGTGTGGTTCCGTAGCCTTCGATGCACTGGAGCAGAGGGCCTTTAGGAACGGACACCTCCAGCTTCACATACTGACTCTCGTTCTCGTTGAAGTGCACCTGGGGGTGGAAATTCAGAGGGTGCCAAAAAGCAGGAGAAGGAGAAAAAGTGAAACAGGAATGTTATGAGAGAGCAATTCAGAGCAAAGGAGACTTTAATAGAGCAAAAGAAATGTTACGATTAAACCAGAAGCCTATTGACTGAGCTTTTTGGAATTTCATTTTGATCAATAGTAGAGTTTCAGTCAACTTACACACAATGACGGCGAGAATTCAAGCCTTTTTTTTTATCTTTTTACATTGCTTTTTAAGGATTTATTGCCTCAAGATAATTTTTAGTGTTTTATAATTTTGGAATATGTTCCAGTGCAGAATGACTTACGTTTCTATATTTTTACCTATTTTCCTATTTAAAAAGTTTCGAAGTTGGGACAGAAGTGAAGCTGATTGGACCATCAATCTCAAACTTTTTTGATTGACAGTTTGCTGACTGTACTGAACTGACACACAGCAGTTGGACGTTGTAGTTCTGAGAGCAACGCTGGTTCTATTGACAAGTTCAGTGAGTTCTGATGTCAAGCCATCCGGTGGGAACTTTTTAAGCTTTTGATAACTAAAGACTGGAAATTCTTTATTAGGAAGATTCAGGAAATCCTTTCAATAATAGACCGTAAGCATTGCTTCACCTCATTTGCAAGTCCCCCATTATAAATATGCTTAAAGTGTAGAAGTTGTATTAAATCCCATGAAATTCTGTAGGATTGCAAGATAAAATATTTAATTTCTGAATTAATATGCAGAATTACATGTCAGAATTGTTTATTAATTCTTAACCACAGAAGCAGTGACATCGCTTTGCTTGGGCTTTCAAGGTTTTAGCCCTGGCCACTTTTCCTTCAGCAAGTTTATTTAAGGATAATTTCAGAAGAACTGACTTCAGTAGAGATAGAGGCAGACTCAACTGTTCATATTTCCTGGCACAAAACCTCAATATTTAACCTTTCTAAATAAAGCAATGGGACCTCCTTGGAATTTGTATAACATAGGCAATGAGCTACAAAAAATTATTCCTTCTTCTTCATTTAAAGAACGATTAGTTTAAAGAGTTGACTAAATACACTGAGGTCTTTCACATTTACAACTCAAACTTGATGCTCCTCAAAAGCCATGTTACACACCACATAAAAGATCATTTAATGAGGCTTTCTTCCCTTGTAAAAGTGGATTGGGGCTATTCGTGTATTCCAATTTTAAACGTAGTACCTTTAATACAAGCAAACTTAGCAAGCATCCATCAAACATCTGCAGAAAGCATGCATGTTGACTCACTTGACAATACACGAAGTAAACACCACTGCGCTCCACTTTGAAGGTGCCAGTCTCTGGATCATACTGCACCGCTCTGCTCATATTCAGCTGCTCCTCCGTCCACCCTTTAATGACTCCCTCCGAGCCCACTAACAAACAAACAGAGCTTGTGTAAAGCTTCAGATATGATGAGCAGTTACAAATATGGCACAATAACTCACCTTTTTGAAAGGAATCACTAGTTACTGTAGAAAAAACAAGACATGTATTAGACTGGGAACAGAAGTCAGTAAATGCTTTAATACTGTCCACTTACTTTCAAAATGAGAGGCCACTTTTCGTCCATTTCCTTTCCGGCCTCCCACTTGCAAGATAAAAACCAAAAAGGAAAGTCATGTTTTAGAAAAAAGACAGAACTCTCTCAAATGCAGATAAGAGTTCTCCACTAGGAGCTCCTGTAACTTCCAATGTTAACCAGATGCCCAGATTCAAACATCGTGGATTAATCTAGAATGATTCGAACACCATCTGAGGCCCTGATTGTTGGAGCAGATGGTGAAATATTTCCTTTCAGCTCTGTTCTACACTTCCCCTTGCCTTTGTTTTCAGTGACAGACACCGTGTGCAATATCTTCTACCAGCTGCTTCTAGTCAATATTGAAGGAAAACTGAAAAATGTGATTTGCAAGAGGGGGAAAAATATCTCGTGTAACCTTCTTTGGGAAGACGGTAATCCTCAAGAAATGAGAAAGATTAACAGCAATGGCTACCGTTCAACTAAATGCTATAATTCAAACAAACCACCCAGAGATGTCTTTTTTTCTCTGTCCTCCTGAGACTCTCAAATCTCTCCTCAGAGGAGCTGCCTGAACTCCCACAAGTTCATCCGAATGTGCGCTGACTGATCACCTCGGACTTCAAAAGGAACCTCACAGAAATGGTTAAATGTGTTTATTCTGGCTGACCGTTTCAGCCTGAAGCCGTGGCGGTCCCTACGGGGCACTATTTTGGGCTGTGAAAACAGTACATTTTGAGCAACGATTGTGGATAAGCTTTTTGGCTCAGGAATCAGACAGCCATCAGGTGTCAGCTGAAGACTTGCGGCTGCTTATTGGAATTCTGACGGACCATCTGTTCTATGCTAATGTTTATTTTGTTGATCTTTTTGCCTGTTGGTTTTACACGCTCGGGTTACTGTATTTTCCACCTGCGAGGCCAGTTTTAAGACGGCTTATCACATAATTGCAGAATCGGAGAAGTAGTTTGCCCATTAAAGCTATTTCAGGCTTCGGCACAAGGGTCACTTGTTTTAAAAGGCTTCTAAAACCACTGCAGCATGCCCTTGCGGTCCTTGTGCCAGTCTCTTGTCGCCGGGTGCATGTCCATCCAGTCCCAACATATAATTTCTTCCATCGTTCAGCCTGCTGCCTACTGTTTCCTGTTGCAGCTTTTAGAAACACATGCCCAATGGTTTACCCAAGGTGCCTTGGTGTCCAAAATGGTTTGGTCTCTGTAAATATCGCATGCAACCACTAAAACGCATCCCTTTGCTGCTGCTGGAGTTCAGGTGAATCTGACAGCAGCACTTTGTAACCGTTTACCTTTAGTTTTTAAATCACTTATCAATCTGAGAACCCGAAAGTGCTCAATCGTTAAACATAAACTGTAAAGGACTCTACACACCTATGCAGCTCCTGCATGGACTCGCTGTAGTGGGTTCACTGCATGTATTTTGAGGGAGAAGAGCTTCTCGCCTCTACATTAGATGGTGCGTAGTGGACAGAGAAATAAATGGAACCTTTCAGGCTTTGTTTTCTTTATTCGGGGTTGTATTAATTCCCAAATGTAACAAAAACTGCATTAATTCTTTTGGAGAAAGAGTTTGCTCCTGGTTCTGTAAGAAGCTTTATCTCTGAGACTATATCTCTGAGAGATATAACCTTTGGCTTGACTATATATTAGGTATGATGGAATTTCAAAGAATGCAATTTCAAGGAATTTATTTCAGGAGGAATGTCACATGTAATATGCAAATTTGCTTATTGCGTCGTTTCCCATGAAGAGTGTTTATAAAGTTAAAGTTGGCCCAATGCTTGTTTGTGTCATCCATTCAGTGAATGCTGTTCTCTGTGTTATCTGTTATCTGTGCAGCGTATATTCAATAATATCTCAAACGCGCTTTCTTTTTGGCACAACATTTGTCATTGTTTATTGTAGATCATTTTAATCAAAAATATTTTTGAGTTTTTAATTTTAAAGTTTTAATCGCTAAAATTTTCTAAGGTGGAAAATGAAGAATTCTGGAACAACATATTTCATTTAAAATATTTTTCTTTTTCTTAAATAAACAACAAAATAATGCATATGTATCAGACAGTTTATGATTGTAAAAGACACCAAATATGGCTTTATATCTATAGCTCAACCTTTAAAATTGAAAGTAATGTTTTGGTGATTTTCCCAGCGATGGGTTGCGGCTGGAAGGGCATCCGCCGCATAAAACATATGCCAGAAGAGTTGGCAGTTCATTCTGCTGTGGCGACCCCGAAAGGGAAGAAAGCTGACATGAAGATGAATGAATGAATAAATGTTTTGATGATGTAATTCAAAATCTGGTACTGGATTGATTGAACTTAATGGTGCTTACACTCCAAGTGGAGATGATCCGGAAGGGCGTATGATTTACATGTAAAGTCAATGTAAAGACTCAACAATACTCTACACGTCTTAAAGTAACCGGACCAACCGGCGCGAGGGACACGAACAATGCAGAGCAAATAACAAGAACAACAAGGAGCGGTAAACCAGACTGATCATCTGAGTAGAAAAGTTTTGAATCCACGATAACCAATCAGGGGCTTTCTCTTGTAGTGACGTGATTTTTATCAAACGAGAACAGTCACAACAACAATGGAGGGGAAAAAAAATCATCGGAGTTTATGCCACCCAGAACTAAATAACATCATATTATTATCCACGTAAAAACAAACTAATTTTTTTTTTAGCTGGAGCATTTTTTCCTCAACAGAGGTCATGTTAAGAAAATCTATTTCATGACCCCTTTGAAACTTGTAAGGCTGTCAGCGCTGATATTCACATTGTAAAGTGGCACAAAACAATCCTGTCACATAATGCCCAGAAGGAGCTCAGAAGGAAACCTTTTTAAAAGTCTCAGGTTTTGGTTGAATGCTTTTAAAAGGAATCACTTCCCTATCCAAGGCCTCCTGTCTGTTATTGGGAAATTCAATGGCCCTCATTACCATCTCTACGGAACCTCTGACTCTCCAACAGTTCACGCTTTTCCAGGATCAGTTGGAAGATGGCCCTCCGCTGTATATTCACCTGCAAAAAAAAGAAACACTGAGTGAAAGAATCACATCTTTCCACTTCACCGCACAGACAGATTTGGGAGATAGTCGTGGCTACTGTGACAGAGCCAGGAATGGAACTTAAACACGTGTGTCAGGTTAGAGCTGACCACAGGGGAGAAACACTGCTGGCTTCTATTAGCTGCTGTTTTGCGGGTAACTTGTGCAGCAGTCATAGCTGGAAGAGTTCCTGAGCGAGACGCAAACAAACAGACACCAGAAGCCAGGAAAACACAGAAGTTGAGTTTTTAATAGGTCAACCACTTCCTCTAAATACCATAACAACACCTTGCATGGTTTTTTTCTCCCTAAGTGCAATGCATTCCGAGAATGCTTCTCTCTTAAAAGTAAGCTTTAAATTAGATGGAAAAACAAAAGGCTGACAAACAGCATGACAAGCATGTGCGAGCTTTGTCAGCATTTTAACAAATGTCTGGCAACAGAACCAGAGGTTGTGCCTGGAAGAAAAACGAGTTCTACCTGTGCATCTGGACTTTCAATCTACTGAATGCAAAGTGCATTTTGATTTACAGCCACAAGATAAAATGATGAAGAGCACTCAAACGACTCTGCTACAAAACAAAGTTAGTCATGGAAGACTAACCTCAGACATGGAAGGAGATTTACAGGTCCATGGACATTCATTAAAAAGGATTGTCTCGAACTGTCTGTTCTGATTGACATATCTGTAATATTTTAAGTACTGTTAATGGAACATGTGATTCTCTAAATTATGCAAAACAATGTTGTATGAACTCAACTGTATTATACTGTTTTCTACAGTTCTACTGATAATACTTTATGCCATGCCCATATGCCAACACTAACATGTTTATTAGTTGTTATTATTAATATCTTGGCTGCACTAAATAAGTGGAACAATTTAACTGACGATTATATTCATCAGTTAGTCAAAATCTTTTTTGTGATCTTTATGTCAAAAAACATATTTATAACCTATATCATGATATCAAAAACACAAACAACATTTTTTTCATAATGATTCAAATATATTGCTTGAAATCCTCACCAACACTTATGTTTTTGGTCATTTATGAAGGTTGTCTCACACTCTAGCAACTCTAACCATCCCTTTTACAAAGTTGAAGATTTACGAGCATTTTCGATTTTCTAGCAACCCTAAACCATTTTACATTTTGTAATGTAATGGACAAAAACAAACCAATCAAACCAATCCAGCCAATTCGGTCTGAACGCCCTGTAACACTTTCTTTCTCTGATGTTAAATCAATGAAAACACCCAGTTAAAAACTACATGATGGCTTTAAAAAGAAAAGTCAAAATAAAAAAAAGTTTAAATAAAAATGTAAAATATGGCTGGATCTGAATCAGTGTACAATGAGTGACAGGATCTGAATCAGTGACAATCAGTGACAGGATCTGAATCAGTGACAATCAGTGACAGGATCTGAATCGGTGACAATCAGTGACAGGATCTGAATCAGTGTACATCAGTGACAGGATCTGAATCAGTGTACATCAGTAACAGGATCTGAATCAGTGTACATCAGTGACAGGATCTGAATCAGTGTACATCAGTGAGAGGATCTGAATCAGTGTACATCAGTGACAGGATCTGAATCAGTGTACATCAGTGAGAGGATCTGAATCAGTGTACATCAGTGACAGGATCTGAATCAGTGTACATCAGCGACAGGATCTGAATCAGTGTACATCAGCGACAGGATCTGAATCAGTGTACATCAGCGACAGGATCTGAATCAGTGTACATCAGTGACAGGATCTGAATCAGTGTACATCAGTGAGAGGATCTGAATCAGTGACAATCATCGGCTGGATCTGAATCAGTATCCATCAGTGACAGGATCTGAATCAGTGACAATCAGTGACAGGATCTGAATCAGTGTACATCAGTAAGAGGATCTGAATCAGTGTACATCAGTGAGAGGATCTGAATCAGTGTACATCAGTGAGAGGATCTGAATCAGTGTACATCAGTGACAGGATCTGAATCAGTGTACATCAGTGACAGGATCTGAATCAGTGTACATCAGTGACAGGATCTGAATCAGTGTACATCAGTGAGAGGATCTGAATCAGTGTTCATCAGTGACAGGATCTGAATCAGTGTCCATCAGTGACAGGATCTGAATCAGTGACAATCAGTGGCTGGATCTGAATCAGTGACAATAAGTGGCTGGATCTGAATCAGTGACAATCTGTGGCTGGACCTGAATCAGTGTCCATCAGTGACAGGATCTGAATCAGTGACAATCAGTGGCTGGATATGAATCAGTGACCATCAGTGACAGGATCTGAATCAGTGTACATCAGTAACAGGATCTGAATCAGTGTACATCAGTAACAGGATCTGAATCAGTGTACATCAGTGGCTGGATCTGAATCAGTGGCTGGATCTGAATCAGTGTTCATCAGTGACAGGATCTGAATCAGTATACATCAGTAACAGGATCTGAATCAGTGTACATCAGTAACAGGATCTGAATCAGTGTACATCAGTGGCTGGATCTGAATCAGTGGCTGGATCTGAATCAGTGTTCATCAGTGACAGGATCTGAATCAGTGTACATCAGTGACAGGATGTGAATCAGTGACAATCAGTGGCTGGATCTGAATCAGTGACAGGATCTGAATTAGTGACAATCAGTGGCTGGATCTGAATCAGTGTTCATCAGTGACAGGATCTGAATCATTGACAATAAGTGGCTGGATATGAATCAGTGACAATCAGTGGCTGGATATGAATCAGTGACAATCAGTGGCTGGATATGAATCAGTGACAATCAGTGGCTGGATCTGAATCAGTGACAGGTCCTGAATCAGTGACAATCAGTGGCTGGATCTGAATCAGTGTTCATCAGTGACAGGATCTGAATCATTGACAATCAGTGGCTGGATATGAATCAGTGACAATCAGTGGCTGGATCTGAATCAGTGACAGGATCTGAATCAGTGTTCATCAGTGACAGGATCTGAATCAGTGTACATCAGTGACAGGATCTGAATCAGTGTACATCAGTGACAGGATCTGAATCAGTGTACATCAGTGACAGGATCTGAATCAGTGTACATCAGCGACAGGATCTGAATCAGTGTACATCAGCGACAGGATCTGAATCAGTGTACATCAGCGACAGGATCTGAATCAGTGTACATCAGTGACAGGATCTGAATCAGTGTACATCAGTGAGAGGATCTGAATCAGTGACAATCATCGGCTGGATCTGAATCAGTATCCATCAGTGACAGGATCTGAATCAGTGACAATCAGTGACAGGATCTGAATCAGTGTACATCAGTAAGAGGATCTGAATCAGTGTACATCAGTGAGAGGATCTGAATCAGTGTACATCAGTGAGAGGATCTGAATCAGTGTACATCAGTGACAGGATCTGAATCAGTGTACATCAGTGACAGGATCTGAATCAGTGTACATCAGTGACAGGATCTGAATCAGTGTACATCAGTGAGAGGATCTGAATCAGTGTTCATCAGTGACAGGATCTGAATCAGTGTCCATCAGTGACAGGATCTGAATCAGTGACAATCAGTGGCTGGATCTGAATCAGTGACAATAAGTGGCTGGATCTGAATCAGTGACAATCTGTGGCTGGACCTGAATCAGTGTCCATCAGTGACAGGATCTGAATCAGTGACAATCAGTGGCTGGATATGAATCAGTGACCATCAGTGACAGGATCTGAATCAGTGTACATCAGTAACAGGATCTGAATCAGTGTACATCAGTAACAGGATCTGAATCAGTGTACATCAGTGGCTGGATCTGAATCAGTGGCTGGATCTGAATCAGTATACATCAGTAACAGGATCTGAATCAGTGTACATCAGTAACAGGATCTGAATCAGTGTACATCAGTGGCTGGATCTGAATCAGTGGCTGGATCTGAATCAGTGTTCATCAGTGACAGGATCTGAATCAGTGTACATCAGTGACAGGATGTGAATCAGTGACAATCAGTGGCTGGATCTGAATCAGTGACAGGATCTGAATTAGTGACAATCAGTGGCTGGATCTGAATCAGTGACAGGATCTGAATCAGTGACAATCAGTGGCTGGATCTGAATCAGTGTTCATCAGTGACAGGATCTGAATCATTGACAATAAGTGGCTGGATATGAATCAGTGACAATCAGTGGCTGGATATGAATCAGTGACAATCAGTGGCTGGATATGAATCAGTGACAATCAGTGGCTGGATCTGAATCAGTGACAGGTCCTGAATCAGTGACAATCAGTGGCTGGATCTGAATCAGTGTTCATCAGTGACAGGATCTGAATCATTGACAATCAGTGGCTGGATATGAATCAGTGACAATCAGTGGCTGGATCTGAATCAGTGACAGGATCTGAATCAGTGTTCATCAGTGACAGGATCTGAATCAGTGACAATCAGTGGCTGAATTTGAATCATTGACAATCAGTGGCTGGATATGAATCAGTGACAATCAGTGGCTGGATCTGAATCAGTGGCTGGATCTGAATCAGTGTTCATCAGTGACAGGATCTGAATCAGTGACAATCAGTGGCTGGATTTGAATCATTGACAATCAGTGGCTGGATCTGAATCAGTGACAGGATCTGAATCAGTGACAATCAGTGGCTGGATCTGAATCGGTGACAATCAGTGACAGGATCTGAATCAGTGACAGGATCTGAATCAGTGACAATCAGTGGCTGGATCTGAATCGGTGACAATCAGTGGCTGGATCTGAATCAGTGACAATCAGTGACAGGATCTGAATCAGTGTTCATCAGTGACAGGATCTGAATCAGTGACAATCAGTGACAGGATCTGAATCAGTGTTCATCAGTGACAGGATCTTAATCAGTGACAATCAGTGGCTGAATTTGAATCATTGACAATCAGTGGCTGGATATGAATCAGTGACAATCAGTGGCTGGATCTGAATCAGTGTTCATCAGTGACAGGATCTGAATCAGTGACAATCAGTGACAGGATCTGAATCAGTGTTCATCAGTGACAGGATCTGAATCAGTGTTCATCAGTGGCTGGATTTGAATCATTGACAATCAGTGGCTGGATATGAATCAGTGACAATCAGTGGCTGGATCTGAATCAGTGACAGGATCTGAATCAGTGTTCATCAGTGACAGGATCTGAATCAGTGACAATCAGTGGCTGAATTTGAATCATTGACAATCAGTGGCTGGATATGAATCAGTGACAATCAGTGGCTGGATCTGAATCAGTGGCTGGATATGAATCAGTGTTCATCAGTGACAGGATCTGAATCAGTGACAATCAGTGGCTGGATTTGAATCAGTGACAGGATCTGAATCAGTGACAATCAGTGGCTGGATCTGAATCGGTGACAATCAGTGACAGGATCTGAATCAGTGACAGGATCTGAATCAGTGACAATCAGTGGCTGGATCTGAATCGGTGACAATCAGTGGCTGGATCTGAATCAGTGACAATCAGTGACAGGATCTGAATCAGTGTTCATCAGTGACAGGATCTGAATCAGTGACAATCAGTGACAGGATCTGAATCAGTGTTCATCAGTGACAGGATCTGAATCAGTGACAATCAGTGGCTGGATTTGAATCAGTGACAATCAGTGGCTGGATTTGAATCATTGACAATCAGTGGCTGGATCTGAATCAGTGTTCATCAGTGACAGGATCTGAATCAGTGACAATCAGTGGCTGGATATGAATCAGTGACAATCAGTGGCTGGATTTGAATCATTGACAATCAGTGGCTGGATATGAATCAGTGACAATCAGTGGCTGGATCTGAATCAGTGACAGGATCTGAATCAGTGCCTCTCCTTGTGCTTTCCCCCCTAGATCATTAACATTTTTACATATGATTTTTACTTGATCAAAAAGACTGGTTTCTAATGCAGGTGAGTACTTTATTTCATGTAAAATCTACGCAAATAAAGGTAAACATTGTGAAAACTACTCAAAAAGGTAGATGAAGTAGCTACTGTGTGATTAAATGTAACTGTCTCCACCTCTGCTGATAGTGGAAGCTGAGCAGTCTTCAGATACTCACGAGGGAAACAGGATGAACGCCTGAAAAAGTAATGCCTTTCTCTCTCTAATCTGATTAAATAACCCAAATACTGACGACTGAAAGCAGCCGCTCGTGAGTTTCTGTGAGTTAACAGCTTCAAATCGCGCTCGTGCCAAGCAGACTACGGTTTCCAGTAAATTGCCCTTAACATGAAGAAAAGCTGGCAACAAAACTAACACTTGGTGAGGACTTTAGAAACTAAATAAGCTATAAATTAAGTCACGTCACGCAGCCTGGAAGGGTCATTAAACGCGTCGCGCTGCAGACACCGAGCGGCCCCGCGGCTGCGCCATTGAACAATATGGGGTTACTTTGGCAGCAACATTATGTGTTCGCTTGATTTGTGGACTTTAAGCTTGATATATTTACTAATGCATAGAGAAATTTTCAAACAGCACACTCTAGCAAAAAAAATGCAGAACACAGCTCGACATATGTTTTTTAGAGACATTGAAATGTAGAGAATGACTATGGTTACAAATCCTAAACGTTCCATATTATGCCTTTTAAAGCTTTTAGAATAATATTTGTTGTAAACAACGTCCTCAAAGTCCACTGTTTACCCCTACTTCCCCTCTTCTCTTCCTTATATCATCTCTCCTTTTCTTTTTTCTTTTCTATCCTCTCCTCGTATCTCCTCTCCTCTTATCTTCTATCCTCTTCTCATCGCTCACCTCCTCATCTTTCCTCTCCTCTCCTCGTCTCTCCTCTCCTCTTCTATCCTCTCCTCGTATCTCCTCTCCTCTTATCTTCTATCCTCTTCTCATCTCTCACCTCCTCATCTTTCCTCTCCTCTCCTCGTCTCTCCTCTCCTCTTATCTTCTATCCTCTCCTCGTATCTCCCCTCATCTTTCCGTCTCTCCTCTCCTCTCCTCTTATCTTCTATCCTCTCCTCATCTCTCCTCTCCTCGTATCTCCTCTCCAAATTTCTCCTCTCCTTGTATCTCCTCTCCTCTTATCTTCTATCCTCTTCTCATCGCTCCTCTCCTCGTCTCTCCTCTCCTCTTATCTTCTATCCTCTTCTCATCTCTCCTCTCCTCGTCTCTCCTCTCCTCTTATCTTCTATCCTCTCCTAGTCTCTCCTCTCCTCTTATCTTCTATCCTCTCCTCGTCTCTCCTCTTATCTTCTATCCTCTCCTCGTCTCTCCTCTCCTCTTATCTTCTATCCTCTCCTCGTCTCTCCTCTTATCTTCTATCCTCTCCTCGTCTCTCCTCTTATCTTCTATCCTCTCCTCGTCTCTCCTTTTATCTTTTATCCTCTCCTCGTCTCTCCTCTTATCTTCTATCCTCTCCTCGTCTCTCCTCTTATCTTCTATCCTCTCCTAGTCTCTCCTCTCCTCTTATCTTCTATCCTCTCCTCGTCTCTCCTCTTATCTTCTATCCTCTCCTCGTCTCTCCTCTTATCTTCTATCCTCTCGTCTCTCCTCTTATGTTCTATCCTCTCCTCGTCTCTCCTCTTATCTTCTATACTCTCGTCTCTCCTCTTATCTTCTATCCTCTCCTCGTCTTTCCTCTTATCTTCTATCCTCTCCTTGTCTCTCCTCTTATCTTCTATCCTCTCCTCATCTCTCCTCTCCTCGTATCTCCTCTTCAAATTTCTCCTCTCCTCTTATCTTCTATCCTCTTCTCATCTCTCCTCTCCTCGTCTCTCCTCTCCTCTTATCTTCTATCCTCTCCTAGTCTCTCCTCTTATCTTCTATCCTCTCCTAGCCTCTCCTCTCCTCTTATCTTCTATCCTCTCCTCGTCTCTCCTCTTATCTTCTATCCTCTCCTCGTCTCTCCTCTTATCTTCTATCCTCTCGTCTCTCCTCTTATCTTCTATCCTCTCCTCGTCTCTCCTCTTATCTTCTATCCTCTCGTCTCTCCTCTTATCTTCTATCCTCTCCTCGTCTTTCCTCTTATCTTCTATCCTCTCCTTGTCTCTCCTCTTATCTTCTATCCTCTCCTCATCTCTCCTCTCCTCGTATCTCCTCTTCAAATTTCTCCTCTCCTTGTATCTCCTCTCCTCTTATCTTCTATCCTCTTCTCATCTCTCCTCTCCTCGTCTCTCCTCTCCTCTTATCTTCTATCCTCTCCTAGTCTCTCCTCTTATCTTCTATCCTCTCCTAGTCTCTCCTCTCCTCTTATCTTCTATCCTCTCCTCGTCTCTCCTCTTATCTTCTATCCTCTCGTCTCTCCTCTTATCTTCTATCCTCTTATCTTCTATCCTCTCCTCGTCTCTCCTCTTATCTTCTATCCTCTCCTCACTTCAGTAACTATCATAAACATTGTCTGTAAATCAACTCAGATTTTTCTCAGCAAAATGCACTGCTTACCACTGCTCCTCCCACTGCCACTAAACATTTTTACATCAATAATAGAACATGAAATGGCCTGTTTGAGACACACAAAATGATTGTATTATTTTTAGACCCTTTTTATGGGTGCCATAGCACGTTGTACCCCTAAAATTAATCATCTTATAATAATTTTAGGTTTCTCATCAAAGTTTTGACAGGAGGTGGAGCGGTTTCATTCATTCTGTTCCCGCACAGATAGTTATGGGTCTCCTGGTGACTGGCAGCTGAGTCTCCCACTGAAAGAGCAACATAGACCCCGCCTCCGCATCTCTGCACACAGTTTCTCTAATCTGACCTGCTACATCAAATCAAGTCTGCTCGTTTATAGACCAAACAGATGCGCTATTCAGCAGGCATTGATGTCACTTAAATCAGTTTAGAAACCGTTATTTTATAGTGTATAATCACGTGAAAAGTTACTGCAGAGAATGAATCGAGATAAATCACCAAAGCATTAAATTATAAATGTGGATTACAAATTTAATTATTTATTTATGGATCTAACAGTGTGTTTATATTATTAAACTGCAAGTTTTAACAGGTCTCCTTAAAAGGATAATTATTCTGTAATCTGGATTCTCTCATTCAAATCAATTATTATACATATTAGCAAAAAATAAACAATGAAAGTCATACATTGTAATAAATTGAATATATATACTGCTGTAAATTCAGGTATTAAACCTTAAAATTATCTCTGGAGACTAAGCTTCAGGACAAACAACTTTACTCTGTAAATGCATCAAATCTCAGAGGCTTCATATCTCCACACAAGTATGCGAATAATACTGCTGCAAAATAACCCCATACAGTAATCGAGTCACCAGAAATTGAAAGATTCAATCTGACTCAAAGTGCGCCATCAGAAGAGCAAGCTCTGATCTCTCACAGCTTCCTAAAGAGTGTCTGTGCGATGCATTAAAAAAACTTTAATATTGCACGGACCTGTTTAACCCACGCATGCATTCTCGCGCGCACTTTAGAGAAATGCCCACAACGAAGCCGTCACCCCGGTTACCTGCTCCAGTCGCTCCTGCAGAGTTCGGAAGGACCTCGACAGGTCCCGGGTCTGTCGCAGCGTCCACACGGTGAACACCGCACTGCACACGGCCAGAGAGAGCGCGAGCACGGCCATCAGCGACCACACCACGCGCAGAGTGCGGATCCGTCTCCGCGGAAGCATTCGCTGCATGGTTGCGCTCGCGGGTCCTTCACCGTTCTGGAGCTAACGCATCAATCATCACGCGCAAACTCCACGAGCACATCTCCGGCGGCTTCTCCCAGTCAGTGCGCAAAACGCAACTGTGAGCCCGCTCTGCAGACGCTGCAAGATTGACCCCAGCAAATTAGTCAACGCTTTGGCATATGGAGAAGTGTTTATCGCGTGGAGTGCATCAGGCCCAGATGGCATTGCAATAATCCTTTCATTCTTCTGTGGAGTGTGTCATTAGCGGCGCGGCGGGGTTTGGGTTTGATTCGGATCTTCCAGAGCCCTGAGTCTTTGGCATGACTTCCTCCTCTTCGTTCTGACAGGCAGATCATGGTCTAGCCTATGAGAGGTGTCCTTTAAAGCACTTCTGCGTCCATGTGCTCGAGTCAACGCTGCAGGGAAGAGTCCTGCACAGCAGTGGAAAAGAGATTTCCACCCCCTCGTCCCCCACCACTCCTCTTCATGCCAAGTGTTCTTATTCTGCAACAATATTAGCGTGGGCTTGGTTCAAATCAACAAGTGCCTTCTCCTGGGGATGCTCAAACTGGTGCCCACAGAATATAAGTGAAGAATGCTCTGTGAATGGTCGTCGTGATGAGGCATTGTGAAAGATGTTGAGAATGCGAAGTCATTTTGAACATTAGATTCACTTATTGTGTGGATGATATTTATGCATACTCAGTCGTCGTGGAGCAATTTAGTTCGACCTGGCCAAGTTTAATCATTTAAACGTTTAGAATTTTCAGAGCTTTTATTTTCTGGTATTTGGGCAATAGTATTTTGCTGGTGACCATCATGGGATAAGTTACCCCAAGTTAGTTTTTAATTGAACTTTGTACAAATAATAGCCACGGGTTGGATGCCTCTCTCACTGTCTCTCATTTCCTCTCCTCTCTTCTTCTTATCTCCTCTCCTGTTCTTGTGTCTCTTCTCCTAATCTTTTCTTCATCTCCTCTCTCCTTCTCACCTCTCCTTGTCTTTCTTTTCCCTGTCTCTCCTTCATCTCCTCTTCGTCTCTCCCCATCTCTCCTTTGCTCTAATCTTACCTTCTCTCCTCTTCTTTCCCCTTGTCTACTTCTCTCTTTCTCCTTTTCTTTACCATCCTCTCATTCTCTCCTTTCCCCTTCTTCTCATTGTGTCTCCTCCTCTCTTCTTTCCCTGTCTCTTCTTTCCTCTTATCTTCTCTCGTCTCTCCCCATCTCTCTGTCTCTCTCTTTCTCCTTGTCTCTTCTCTCTCTGTCCCTCCTCTCCTTCTCGCCCAGTCTCTTTTCTTTCTTCGTCTCTCATCTCCCCTCCTTTCGCTCTCTCTCATTCCTCTTTTTCTTGTCTCCCAGTCTCTCATTTTCTCTCCTCTCCCCATCTCCCCTCTTCTCCCTGACTCTCCTTTCCTCTCCTCGCCTTTTATTTCCTCTTCTCGTCTCTTCTCCACATCTCTCCTCTCCTTGTCTCTCTTTTCCCCGTCTCTCCTTCATCTCCTCTTCGTCTCTCCCCATCTCTTCTTTCCTCTAGTCATATCTTCTCTCCTTATCTTTCCCTTGTCTGCCCCCCTCTTCTCCTTCCTCTCCTTTTCTTTACCATCCTCTCACTGTCTCTCCTTTCCTCTTCTTCTCATTGTCTCTCCTCATCTCTTCTTTCCTCTTATCTTCTCTCGTCTCTCCCCATCTCTCTCTTTCTCCTTTTCTCTTCTCTCCTCTCCCCATCTCCCTTCTTCACCCTGACTCTCCTTTTATTTCCTCTTCTCGTCTCTTCTCCACATCTCTCCTCTCCTTGTCTCTCTTTTCCCCGTCTCTCCTTCATCTCCTCTTCGTCTCTCCCCATCTCTTCTTTCCTCTAGTCATATCTTCTCTCCTTATCTTTCCCCTTGTCTCCCCCCTCTTTCTCCTTCCCTCTCCTTTTCTTTACCATCCTCTCACTGTCTCTCCTTTCCTCTTCTTCTCATTGTCTCTCCTCATCTCTTCTTTCCTCTTATCTTCTCTCGTCTCTCCCCATCTCTCTTTCTCCTTTTCTCTTCTCTCCTCTCCCCATCTCCCTTCTTCACCCTGACTCTCCTTTTATTTCCTCTTCTCGTCTCTTCTCCACATCTCTCCTCTCCTTGTCTCTCTTTTCCCTGTCTTCCTCATCTCCTCTTCGTCTCTCCCCATCTCTTCTTTCCTCTAATCATATCTTTTCTCCTTATCTTTCCCCTTGTCTCCCCCATCTTTCTCCTTCCCTCTCCTTTTCTTTCCCATCCTCTCATGGTCTCTCCTTTCCTCTTCTTCTCATTGTCTTTCCTCATCTCTTCTTTCCTCTTATCTTCTCTTGCCTTTCCCCATCTCTCTGTCTCTCCATTTCTCTCCTTCTCCTTTTCTCTCTGTCCCTCTCTCTATCTCTCCTCTCCTTCTCGCCCAGCCTCTTGTCTTCTTTTTTCTCATCTTTCCCCATCTCCCCTCGTTCCACATGTCTCTTCTCCTCTCCTCTCCTTGAACTGTTTGGTTGAAGAAATGTCAATGCAGAGTGTACTTTTTGACAACCGATACTGCCTCGTAAGACAAAAGGTATGTGGTCTTTCTCCTTAAAGCACAAACAAGTATTCACCTTCCTAGCTTTCTTGAGTTCAGACGGTGTCATGAAAGATATAAAAGATAAAGACTCAAAGTTTGCATTTAGATGAGGGAAGATGGGGTGGGGTGTAGCTCAGTGGTAGAGCACATGGTTTGCATGTATGAGGTTCTGGAATCAATCCCAGGGGCATTGGCGATTTCCCCTTCTGTAAGTCGCTTTGGACAAAAGCGTCTGCCAAATGCATAAATGTAAATGTAAATGTAAGATGCAGGAGCTCGTCTCCGGCGCCAGAGAAGCAGCTGATGATGGACGACCAGAACTTTGAGTGAAGAAAAGACTACTTTGGTCGAGTACTGTTTTACTAAAATACATTTAATTGGGTGTAATTACTGACTGTCAAGTTTTTTATTTAAAATGTTTTGAGAGATACATTGAGATACAAATATATTGAGCAAATAGACCATTAAGGGGTTTTCTGACAAAGTGTTAAAGAATTAAAATGCTTAAAACTTAGGGCAGATTTGACTTAAACTAACATGAGAATAATAAATAAAAAGGTTGAAGGTATAAAGGATGCTGATGCTCTAATATAATACTTCCCTATATTCTTGCTAGTTCAACATAACTTGTGAATAAATTCAGATTTTTTTTTTTTCACGATAATCTAAACAATTATGATAAATTGATAAATAGCTTCGGTCACAAAATCTCTGGTCACTTAACCAGCTGGTTCTGCTACAAAACTCATTTTGAGAAAATAATTTAAAAACAAAATATTTTTAAACTTTTTAAATATATATAATTATGACAAAAGGTTGATAGTTTTGTCTCAAACACTACAACTACCAAATTTGGATCAGAAATCACTGTTCACTATATGATTTTTGATTGTGTTTTGTGTGTGTGTGTGTGTGTGCGCGTGCGCGTGGGTGTGTTGTGCTTTACTGGGCCACTGTACTAGAGCCCATAAATCTAACTAAAACTTAAAGTTTTGTAAAAAAAAATAAAATAAATAAAAAAACAGTTCAGGCAACATCTGGACTAGTAATGTTTAAAAGTGTATATTTTGCTGTGATTTGTCCAGTTCTACTAAGCTCTGTTTCAAGTTGTGCCCTTCAACTAAAACGAGTCTGACACTGTTTTACAGGCATCTCGATCTCTCCAATCATTTCTCATTCTGATTCCCTCGACTGTCTCCAAACGACAAATAGAGCCGATGAATAATCCTATATTCTTGTCCAAACAGAATCTCTCAAATGAGATGTTTTTCTCTCCTCCATCCAACAAACAACAGGATAGCTTCCTGGCAGGCCTTGCCTCGGTCCTTCTGAGTCAGACCCCAAACAAACCAGAGCCCACATGGGTTTGATTTATAGTGTTTTTAGACGTGTTCGGTTTGCTCATGAAACTTTGCTTTGTCAATCAAAGATTTACTGCATTAACTGAAACAACACATGCACGATCCCAGCGAATGTCCAGTTGTTATTAACATTGAGATATTGTTTGAATTCCTCAGTGAAGCACTCTGGCAGTCCCAAACGTGGTTTGTTGATAATCAGTTCTCTGGCTGACCACTTGGTGACGCTGTTGCTGAAGTCGTGGTCATGATCTGAAGGCCAACAGTGAATGCTGCTTCCAACAGCAATTGATCAAGTTGTCATTACAGCTGAAGGCTGCTTTGATGACATTGTTGTTTTGATGATTGGATGTAGCCAGAACTAATCTAGTCAAGTAGAGACAGATGCAGCCAAGATGCACAAACAGCTTTTAATGTGTGGTTAGGACACAGAAATCCACAGTGCATTGAACACAGCAATGTGCAACTAGTAACAGATTTCCTTTCATCTTCACAACGATGAGCTTATTTAAAGAACACTTAAATAAAATTGTTGCGCTAACAGGTTACAAAATGTCACAACAAATTAAATTGACGTTCTGAGGTATGTTTGAGTTCTGTAACAGCACCAGTTTGTTCCCAATAACACAAATACAGTTTCTAAAGAATTGTACTATGCTGATATTAAGTTATTCATAAATCCTATTCATACCTATTGCTTTCAGCCAATAACGTGCATAGAGGATTCAAATCTTTAGTGCATTTTAAATGTGATTGTTGAGATTATTCTCATGTGGATGTAGCATGCAGCAGGAGCCCAGCTAAAAGGGAACGTTCTCGTAACATTCGCTAACTTTAATTAAAGGTGCTATGTGATGATAACATGCATTTTCTGACATTCCTGGCATCTTGACGTCCCTCATCCACAACATGCCTCAAGTAGAATTCAGATTAGTTCACGCATGTTTGGGTAATCCTTTATTCCTTTTTTCTGAGCTGAAAACGGCTCGTTTTCTCTATCCCCTCCTTTTTTCCTTAGCTCCACCTAAGCCCAGCACATTTTGCCGTGCCAAAAATACGAGGGCATTCAAAGACGCTGTTTATAAAAAATATTGCATTTGGAAAGTTATTAACAGTGAAGTGCAAGTATAGAGGGCTCAAATACTGATTCTAAGTTCTACAGCAAGGGCATGACATGGGACCTTTAAAGCTTATCTACATGTTAGCTCATGATGTTTGCAAAAGAATGCTCTAGTAACATTCTAATAACGTTACACTAAAATGTTATCTAAATACCATTCTCAGAACAATACTAGAACGGTTTGTTATATTATTAGTTACACAGACGTGGAAAGAACGTTCTAAAAAAACCTGGACAAACTAATTTTTATGCAACGTTATGGTAAACATAAATTTGTTAGCTGGGATCCCCTAAAATTTCTGAAAATCACTTCAATCTGAACTTTAAGTTCTTAAATTGGTGTTCATGTTACCTTTAAATATGAGGTGCCTGTTTCAGGTGTCTGCCTTCAATTGTAATTGCACTAGCGCTATCTGCTGGACTGAGGAGCGATTCATTTCCTGCTAACCCTTCGCCTCTGAATCTGTTTATCTGTGCGGACCGCTGAGGCAGGGACTTGAGGAATTGAGTTAGATATTTAAATATGTACAAATACCAATTAAATGCCACAAGAGGGGGAGAGAATGAGACATTATTAACAAAGTAGCATAGGTTTTTTTTTTTTTATAATTTAATCTAAACGTGACATATAGTAAATCAGCAAAAGCCCCTTAATTTGTATACTGGCTACTGTATAATTTTTGTTTAATTCAATGAGCTCATGAATCAATGAGCATCCTCTATTTGAAAGTCCTGGCTCCACCATTGGTGTGTGGGGATGCTGTAAACCGGTGGTCACTAGGACCGACAGGACGATTACAGCAGATGGAGGTGAAATAGACAACAGAGGCTATAACAACTAAAAAATAGGGAACCAAAATGTTTATTTTATCTAATGAAAAGTTACAAATTGTCATGTAACAAATCAACCTACATTAAATTTGTAATGGACACTAATAAGACCATTTAAAAGGTGTATATTTTTGTAAATTAATTTCTTCATTGTCCTACAAAAATACTCCATGCGATTGCTGTTTAAGTAATGTATGTGCGATATAACAAACAAAACAAAAAAGCTGTCCTCTCAGCCATTGCTGCTTAAAGTCCCGACTAACAGATCCAGAACAAGAAGCTGTCTAACACGAACCCGGAGCACTGACCGAACCGCACGCTTTGATTCAAAATCTAGCGGGTGTTCATTTAAACCGGAGCATCTATTGTGATACTCAATTGACTTCAACGTTTTAAAATCCCTTTCTTTCTTTTATTTCATTTTTTTCTCGAAGTGAAAGATTATGTTTCAAATTTTATCATTGCTTATTTTGAATATCAGCCCTGCTTTTTCCAGATAAATTAGAGAGCGATTCAATGTTACTGTCAAAAGGTTTTAGAATTGTACTCAATTAATTTGATATTAGTTAAATCCTTGCTACATAATATAATATTACAGTTAACGGTTAGAGCATTTTCTTAGCCCTCACCCTCGTCAGGTGTTACATATTTTAACGTTCGCTCCCACGTGTTTGTTCCTTCGAGTGCTTCATTTTCATCGAATAAAAAAACGAAAAAAAAAAAAAACGGAGACTTTGATGCTGAAAAAAAACTATTTGGTTTTGTTTGCAAGTGAGACATTGAGCTGCAGGTACGTGATGAAATGAGTCATAAATCAAATGATTTGTTCAAATGAACGGAATAATTTACTAACCAAACAATGAGGTATGAATCATACCACGTATGTTCCTGCGGACTTTGCATACAGACATGTGGTGGATTGGCTCAACCTGATAGGTTAGAGGGCGCAGGTGTAAAGTTTGTGATCCGGGATATCGAGTGCTTAGCGTTTAGAGCTCTTAGAAAAGGAATAAAGTATTACATAGATATCCAGGAACAAGTTTGAGTCCTACTTCACATATGGATACGACTAGGAAACAACACTAGAACAATTATATTTTGCATAATATGGCCCCTACAAAAGTCTGACATTTTCCCTCAAGTGCTTCCTTATCATCAAATCAACTCTAAAATCTGAAGACTTTGAAGCTGAAAAGAAATAACTAAGGTTTTGTTACCCTTGCTTCCTGTACTTGACAAAATTAGTCATAAAACAACTGATTAGTTCAAATAAATAGGACCATTAACTAAACAAACAATGATGTATGAATGCTTTGAATTAACAGCTATATATAGTGCACAAAATCAATGTTCATTTGAAACATATATTAAACAGAATATATTTCTACTCTCAAGCGAATATTTGAAAAGCGGTTAGAGCTGGAACGCTAAATGAAATCCCATTCCTTTCCTCTTTGGCGGTGCCCTTTAACCAGTTAACTTAGCAGCTTTGTGACATCACTCGTGTTGCATTTCAGACATTTAAAACCCACACACAAATAGTAAACGCATTCTACTGCATAGTAAACAACAACTACTCTGTACTAACTTAACTGAGCTTAGTCTTAATCCTAAATAAGTAACAGCATCTTCTAAAACAATTTCACTTTCTATTTTTCTAAAGGGGGGAGGGGTACATCATTTAGAATTCAAGGTAGCGTGAATCTTTGGTTAGGCAAAACATCCCAATTTTAAATCAATTAAATCATTCAAATGACCTGAACTTATAATAAATAGGTGTTTCTGGGAGAACATTTTTTAGCTATATTACCTATAAAAACATTTGCGTACACCCATAAATGAAAAGCGGTTGCTTGACTCCTGATAGAATAGAATCGGGGATTCGTATCACTTATATAATCTGCCTGAGACGCCCGTGTGCAGGTTTTGTCATTGATTTGGTGATTCTTGGTTTCCCAAAATGTCAGATCACTCTCTACAGAAGTGTTGAATAATGCACTTTTAAAACAATTTAAAGTAATTAAACACATTTTCATTTTTGGGCAAACTACTTTAAAGGGCCATTATTATTGAAAAACTACTTTTGGGAGATGTTTGGACATCAATGTGTACGATAATGCTGCGTATACAACTGTTTCGAGTGGTTTTATTTCATCAAGCCTTTCCAGCAATACTTGTAAAAAGCTATATTGGTTGCAAATCCCGAGCTGTTCTCCACTGATCGCATTACTGCATTAAAATGCTAATTTTAAATGTTAAACTCCTGAATATTTTTCTGCAGTTGCACATTAGCTATCCATTCACCAATTTCCTTTCTACAGGGAGGTGGCGTCCGCCCTTATCTGGTTGCGTGAGTCAAAGGAGGAGTAGAAAAAATGTCCCCAAAGAAGCAACACCCCTCCACTAATATTGTCTTCTTGGTCAAACTCTGTTTCCTTCTTTTATGGTTGAGTCACGTTGCTATTTGTCATTATGTCACTGACAGTGCAGATGGCGTCTTGATCCCGCCCTCTTCGGGAGCTAGAGTTGTGACCTTACAGCGAATTTACATCTAGAGCAAAACACCCCTGAAACAGCATGAATCTGTGAGATAATGCATACATCTAACAACTCTGGATCATTTTGTAAACAAAAATTTAGCTTGGCATGTTCAAGAGAACCAGAAGACCAATCTCTCATAATATTCCAATAATATTGGCCCTTTAAAATATATGCAATGTGCATGTTTCATCATAAACCATTTCCTGTTTGACCTATCAGCTTAAAATCTTCCTATGCCAATCGGTGCTATATGTTACCCGTGGCAGGAGTCGAGAGAGATCAGGGTTGGTTTAAAGCTCCCCCTGCGCTAGCTGCTGAAGCGCTTGGCCCTCGCACCGCAGGCAGTGATAGCCCAGCTCGGCGGTCACGTCCCAGCAGCCCTGCTTCAGGTAGAACTCCACTGAAGACCTGTTCCAGTCCAGCACCGTGAGGTTCAGCTGCGTGCAGCCAGCAGCTAGACCGAGCTGAGGGAATCAAACAGCTCATAAAACCGTCACAAACTTACAATAAATGTGCTGCTGCCGTCTCACCTGGGAAACCTTGGCCATCAGAGCCTTGCCGATGCCTTTCCCTGAAAATAACGTTATCTGTCAAATGAGCATCGAGTTTATTTCAAACAACCGTTTATCACCTCTGAACTCTGGCATGACATAGAGATCCTCCATGTACACCGCTCGACCTTTCCACGAGCTGTACGAGTAGAAGTACAGAGAGTACCCAACCTTAGTGTGACCTGTGGACAAACAACCAGACAAAACAGTTCTGATGGTTTAACGATACAAATAAAAACAACTCTGAACACTTGCTTTAAAGGTATGCTACAAGGTTATCTAAAAAAAAATGTTGTTTTTTAATATTCAAACTTTACCCCTCGTTAGGCCGCAGGCAGTCATGCACTAAGCTTTTTTTAACCAGCAAAAATGGAAGCTGGAAAATTTAAAAATTCAAACATGACAAGCTCTTATAACAAGTTTTAAGCCCTATTCAATAATTTATTTATTAATGATTTCATAGTCAGAAGTGCAGTATTCCTTGTCTTAACGCAGGCTTTGATATTTAATTTACTGCATTAGACACCAACAATTGGTCTATTCACAATTATTCAATAAATGACAGCTATTTTGATTGTGTCCAATTCTTTACATTTTCAATATTATTTTTTATGTTAAAGTAAAACTTAATCTGGTGCTCACATAGTTGTCGTCCATGTTTCGCAAGCTTTTTTTCATGCAGTGCGTCAAACTGCTGTGATTGGTTTCTTTGTTGAAGAAGAAGTGTGCCAATGTGCTCACGATTGATTGATCGCTCACAGAGAGAATAACTTCTGAATCACACAGCTCACGTTTCTCGTTTTTTTTTGTGTCATTACATGATGAAAAAAACATTGTTTACAGTGAATGAACATTTGAACACAACGCGAAAGAGCCATCTTTTGTTGTACTGCAACTGTGTCGAGACGTAAAATCTCTCATTCATATCAGAGATGTGATATAATGATGTAAATCACTCAAACTCACATTCTGAGCACATTACTCAAGTGTTTCTCTCGTTGCATTGGCTTCCAGTCATGTTTAGGATTCAGTTTAAGGTTTTGCTACTCATGTATCGAGCCCTGACTGTTTCTCCAGTTCTGGTCTTAATTTTGATGTTTTATTTTAGCTGTGACGTCCTGTTTTATTGTAAAGCACTTTGGCAGACCTTGGTGTATGAAATGTGCTCTAAAAATATATTTTACTTGCTTCCTTACTTACCAACTGTTGTCACATATGCAGACTTCTTTCTTGACAGCGTATAACAAGCTTATAACAACCACTGTCAAGGCTATACACTATGCTCCCAGATTAAATATATGGGATTGCAGATGTAAATGTAGTAATTAATGTCTGTTTTCTCACCATCTCTTGACTTATTGTGCTCTGGGACTTCAGCAATGATTCCATGGAAAAAGGGGTTTTTGGAAAATCCATCCTGCTCCAGATCTAAAGTAATGTAAGACGATATCAGACAAGTTTTTATTATAGCAGTCAATTTACTGCATACTGAGCTAGTCACTATACTTTTATTATAGCAGTGAATCAAGCAGGCCGGCCTACCTTTCTGTGTGATCTTGATCTGGTCTGAAACCTTCTCATGCTCTGCCAGCTCCTATGCAGAGAATTTGACACCAGATATAATTCATCATAACAAGCTGCCTTACTCTTGAGCTACAATTTTTCACCAAGCGCACGAGGGCAAAGAAACAGGGTTAAAGTGGTGAAGAGTTGAGAAATCATCTTTCCATGTTCTGGAAAACACTAGATTAGTGGTAACACACAAAGTTTAGTCATTACACATGTATGGGCAGAAAAACATATTTACAAGTTTCCACCAAAAACTTAAGAGTGAACGATATGATACAAATGTATTAAATAAAATATTTAAAAACAATCAACTTTGCCCAATGAAACAAAGTAGAAAACACAGCAATTAAAAATGGTTAAAATATAGCATAAGTATAAAGTATACTAAACTCACAAAACAGCAAGTCTGTAAAAAAGGACCTGTTGAACTGGTGTTTGTGGTCCCGGGAATTTTTTCAAGTGTGAAAGCCACTGGGTTCCTGGGTTCATCTTTTGATACTGGGGTCCACGATCTATATCCGAGCACATGTGGTCCCGGAAATGTTTGCAAGTACGAAAGCTATTATTCTATTTGTGGGACCTCATCCAGGGAACACTTGCGAAGAGGGACTTCAGGCGATTGTGCGGTCCTTAGACACTGGGATCCACCCTATATTTCAAATCAAAATTGGTCCCAGGGTTTATTGCAAGTGTGAAAGAAATCATTCTAATTCTGGGACCTCCTCCCAGGAACACTTGTGAAGATGGTCTGGGGAACTGTTTAAGTGGTCTTAGGGCCCTTGACATTGGGGTAGATGATTTGTTTCTGAGCACACTAGGTCCCAGAAAATGTTGCATGTGTTCAAGTAATTAGTCTATTTCTGGGACCTTGTCCTGAGAAAACTTGTAGATGGTCTGGGGAACTGTTTGAGCGATCTGTAGCCTTTTTGACACTAGGGTCCACGTGAACACTTGCAGAGGTGGTCCGGGGAAGGTTTTCAGTGATCTCAGGCAGGAGTCTGCAGTTGCGTGTGTTTTGTAAATATGCACGAGTTCCTCAGAAAAGATCATCAGTTACATTGTGAACAAAAATCTGTGGAGGATTAGAAGGGGGATGAATTTGTACGATCAAATAATTTTTTAGAGTGAAACACGTTTAAGCTGTAAACCACAATAGACAAAAAATGTTTTAAAGGAGATTTAATTATTGGTATGAACATGTGAACCTCTTAATGTTCCAGAGGACTCAAACAGTAAACGGAAAATCAGAAGCCAAGGTAAAAAATGCAGAAGTTCGTCCATAGAGAAGATTAGACTGTGACATCATATTTTGTAAAAATTCCTTTTATAGTGGATTACTCGATGATGATTGGCTGACAAGGAGTTAAGGTGATATAGAGGAAGAGCGAAATGCTTACTCTCTGAGAACGACACACACAGAGCACAACCTGACAACTGTCACCTATGATTTTGAGTCTTGGTCTTGTTGTTGTTTTTATTTAAGAACAGAAACAGATTGTTGAGCTAGTCAACTAACTAACTAATTACAGGGTTGGCACTGAAACAGCTGCTTTTACTTAAACAACAATGTTAATTATTTGTAGTAAATATACAAACTTTTGGGATACAATTTCCAAATGGTTTCCCAAGGAGAAAAACTGGTCAAGATCATGGCTCCTAACAAGAAAAGAATGAAAATTGATACGACTATTCTTTTCTATACGGTTTCAAATTGCTACAGATAAATAGGAGAGATGTTTTCTATTCTGTATGAAAGGAAATCTGATAAAGGAATTTATCTGATGTTAAAAATCATATAGATGTTTCATTTATTTCAACTGCTATGAACACAATGATGTTTTTTAATGAGGTTAATCAATGCAATGACGTGCCACAGGCCCTCTCAATCGACGTCCTGATTTTCATTCGATCAGTGATGTGACGTCATTGCGTATTTCTACACCCATAGGCGCGCGCGCTCCAGGTGACTCAGGTGAGCAGCGGCTCGTTTCAGTTCAAGTTCTCCTCAGAAAGATGGATGACTGGAGAGAATCGTGTTACAGTGAACGAGTGAGCCGGTTTGGGGCTTTACGTAACACGGTACGCTGTCTGATTCAGACCCTTTACACGGTACATACAGAAGCGTTTGGGGTCGGAGGATAATGGAAGACTGCTCCCTCGATGGCTGACGCAGATGATTCGTGATATCATATGTTAAAGGCTCTAAAAATAAACAGAAGGCTCTCTGACACGCGGAGGGCGCATGGACTCACCAGAATCATTCGGTAGATTTCCTTACAGTCCTCGAGCGTGGCGGCCCGGATTGTGAAATCCATCCTGCGTTCAGATGTAATCACTCAGTAGGCTACTAAAGTAAATGTGGAATAATTATAAAAACGGAAGAGCTGTTTTTTTGTTGACCTGACTGTAAAACGGCTGTGAATCTTTGGAAACACTGCAATCTGTCGGCTAAGAAAGGATACTACATGTTATGTCCATTGCACACAAAGAATCAGAATGATGTTTTTTCTCCTAGTGTGCACGTGCACGCACACAGGAATTAGAAAATTGACACTTTACATTAAATGACACTATAACGTTGAACAGTAAACACATGTTATATAACTACATTAAATAAAAAATACATAGAAGTTCAAGGTGCTTAAGAAATGTGCTTTGGAAGTATTGTGCAGACCAAAGTGTAAAGGTAATGTATGGGGAACTCCTTATGGAACTTGCTTGACAACGTTAAAATATTATTTATTCCTTAATTATTATGAGTGATATTAAAAAGAAGTATGCATCTTTTTATACAGTGATGGTCCAAATCTTCAGCTGCATAATTGTATTGGAATAGTCAGAAGTAATTGAATCTCACATCACAGTAAATTTCAAATTCGGTAATGAATTTTTTATATATTTTATAACCACTTACAAAGTGTTAACACTTAACATTAACACTTTCTGAAGTTTTCTTTAACCAAACACCAATCTGGAGTTACAAAATAAACAGTAAAAGAGGCTAATTTGAACACCAACACTGATAAAGAGTTAAGAACAACTTAGTAGGAAAGCCGTACGGGAGATAGTAATACAATTTTTTGTGTTATTTTAACGTAAAAAAGAATACATCTAAAATGTAATTGAACGTAGTAGCTCACAGTGACATCTTTACTTGCATCTTGCACAATTTTAATTTAAATGTGTACACAGTGGGTGGCGCTGCTGACTTTACTATGGTTCACTATAGACTAAGACCAATTTGTTCACTGTTGAAAAGTGTGTATTGGGTGAATTGAAGACTCTTAATTTGCATTAGATCTCAAATGTTTGTGAACGTGGCCCTGTAATGGACTCACAACCCCTGCCTTCTGTTTATTGTGAGCTGATGCCACCCCTTGACTCGAACCCATACTAAGCAGCTAAAGAAATTAAATGCATTAACATTTAAACAATGTTTAAATAATATTTTTCTAACATCAGAATCAGATTTATTGCCATGTGTGTGTGTCTGTGTGCACACAAGGAATTTCCTTTGGTAAAAAGAACCCTTCAGTGCAGCTCTCTTCCTCACTCTGGTGGTGTACAGGTCCTGGAGGGTAGGGAAGCACCGATGATCTTCTCAGCCGTATGAATACTCCTCTGAAGTCTACGGACGTCTGCTTTAGAGGCTGAGCAAAACCAGACAATGACGGAGGAGCAGAGAACAGTAAAACTGGGTTAACAGTGTCTGTGGAAGATTGAACTTCTTCAGCTGGTGCAGGAAGTGGAGTCTCTGCTGGGCCCTCTTCGCAATGGAGTCGATGTTTGTGCTCCACTCCGGGTCCAGAGTGACGATGGTGCCCAGGAACCTGAATGACTCCACTGGTGTCCCAGTGCTGCTCATGACGGTAAGGGGGAGGGTGTGCAGAAGGGCTTCTCCTGAAGTCCACTACCATCTCCACTGTTTTGAGGGTGTTGAGCTCAAGGTTGTTTAGACTGCACCAGAGAGCCAGCTGCTCCACTTCCTGTCTGTACCCAGACTCCTCACCATCCTGGATGAGACCAATGATTGCGGTGTCGTCTGCAAACTTGAGGAGCTTTACAGAGGAGTTGTGCGAGGTGCAGTCGTTGGTGTAGAGGGAGAAGAGAAGTGGAGAGAGAACACACCCCTGTGGGGCGCCAGTGCTGGTGGTTTGGGTGCATGATGTGAATTCCCCCATCCTCACAAGCTGCTGTTTGTCTGTCTGTCAGGAAGCTTGTTATACATAAGACAGGTGGAGTCAGGGGTCTGAGAGCTGGGAGAGTTTGTTTCGAAGCAGTGACGGGATGAGTTGCATTAAATGCTGAGCTGAAGTACACAAACAGGATCCTCACATAGGTCCCTGGCTTATACGGATGTTGCAGGATGTAGTGCAGCCCCAAGTTAGCTGCATCCTCCACAGACCTGTTAGAACGGTAGGCAATCTTCAGGGGGTTCAGTGACTGAAAGACAGTGATTAGTTGGTCAATGCCTGTAGTTAGTAAACAGCCAGCAAATCGATCGTTTATCTGCCTTCGGAGAACATAAACAGCAACTTCTCTCTTGACTCATCTGCCATCTTTGCTTCGAGAAAAAGCTTGCTGGAAGCTGCTCCCCCAGCAAGGCATCGCTGATCCGGTGCATTTTCTTATTCCAGCACAACTGAATTCATGATTTCTAGCATTGATTCAGCAAAGATTTGCTCGTTTACCAATTCTCGATTTTATCACAGCACAAGAATGGAGCAAAAGTGATCAAATTACCAATCAGGAACAAAACATGTGATGCATCCTGGTGGCCGATCAGACGCAAGCTCACAGCTCACGCATTCTCAGAAACCAACGGCGATAGAGCTTGGGGGCGCAGCATCATACTTCCACCTAGTGATGGCTAAACGAGGCTTTATGAAGCTTTGAACCCTATTGAAGCACAGGTTCGAAAAAAGGTTCAGAACGATTTTTTTAATTGTTTTCCTGGCTACTTGCTACCAAGCGAAGGCAAATGGCCTGGTTATCCTCCATAACTACAAGCAGACATGCAGTCCTGACATAGTTGGAAGTGGGTTGCAGTAGACATGGGCGTTAAAATGATAGCGATATGTATCGCGATAGATGCGTGATTGATATCAATAAAAAACCGTGTTCGATCAAATGTTGGACGTGCTGCTAAAACGTGCTGTGTACTTGTTGACATGCGTCCAAGTGTTGTGTAACCAGACGACGATGAGAATTGTAAATGAATACAAGGTTGGGTCCCTGTTGTGTGTACAAGAGCCTGAGAAAGTAAACCTGTTGAGACTGTGCAATTCCGTATTCAGGGTGCTTGCATGCACACACAAACGCACACACTCATGTAGCAGACCTCAGCTCGCTCTCAAGCTCACGCACGCCTCTGCAGGAAGCACGCCACACTCATGCTGCCTACACACCAAGCGCGAGTGATGAGGTAAGAGCAGCTGATTTCAATGTTAAGTCCATGTAAAGACATGATAAGGCACCTTGTGGCGCGAAGGGTCCGAACATTGCGGTGCGGGGGATGCGAATGCGCGGCACAACAGACTGATCGCCGGAGTAGGAATATCTTCTACTCATCCAAAAGTTAGTTTGCACAACAACCAATCAAGGGCTTGCTTTTGTAGTCACATGGTTGTTCTGTGAAGTGGGAACATGAGCAACAACAAGGAGACAAATATCACAGTTTCTGGCCAGCCAGAATTAATAACTTTGTTTTATTATCCATGTGGAAGCAAAACCGACCTTGCCTGGAATTAAGTGGGTGTTGAGGTGGCTGAATCTGGTTAATTACACATTTTTAATTAATCAACCTGATATAAATGGATATTGTGCTGATGTTAGCTAAAGCGAAGCATGATAATTTATCAGAGGGAGTGTGCAGGAAGAAGTTGAGAGGGTTGAGGGACTCTTTTTGAAGGAGAGGAGAAAGAAATAGGAGAGAAAGAGAGGGTCGGCAGCAGGTATGCTCCGGTCTCGTCATCACCACGCCTCTTCCTGGCGAGCTTACGCTTAGCACCGCGCCGTTCTCGGAGCGGACGTCCTCACACGAGTGCACCCCGAGTTTGAAGGTGGTCAGATAGGCGTGGGAGACGCGTTCTGTCCGCATGTTTAGGGCTTGGTCTGAACGGCCTGTCAGGACTACAGATATAACTGTTTATTTTCCCTTCAAACAAAGCAGGGCAGGATCAGGTAAGTGAGATATGCAATGTACATATTTTCTCATCGGCGTTCTCATGCTCTCTCCACACATGCGATCGGAATGACGCACATCCGCACTAAAATTGAGCATGATCCCACCTGACTTACATTATCCTTGCATTAACAGTAAATATTTACATAACAATCATTTCAAACTATACAACAATACAAAAATTAAACCGGTTCACGACTATATAAAATTTATACTTTGTGCTTTACACGTAGCATAACTCCATAATGCACATATTAAACAATATACACTTCAGAACTATAAACATACCTTCAAACAAAGCAGGGCAGGATCAGATAAGTGAGACACGCAATATATATATTCTCATTGGCTTTCTGCAAAACACGTGAATAATGAGCGATATGATTACGATAAAGCACCACACACGAATTAGTCTACGCGCTGCACTCACACACAACTAAAGATAAATCACTCTTATCATGAATAATAGTTACTTTAAAAACGTAATATGATATTTAAGCTTTAAAAAAACGAGGAGAACTCATATTCACCTCATGCTCTATCCACACAAGCGGTCGGAATGACGCGCATGCGCAGTAAAGTGGAGAACGATCCCACTCGCGCCTGTCTTACCTTCGTCTTCTTAACTTAGTGCAAAGAACGCAAAACGAATTTAATCATTATTATATTATCACTTAACCAATATTTACCCAATAAAAAACAAGTTTGGTGAATGTAAATTACAATAATAAAAAGACAATTCAATGACGTAGCTACCGGCTACACGCACGCACGCGCATGAGATTCGTTACATGAGCAAAGTCCGGAAAACTCAGTTGAGGGAAATCGTCTGGGTTTCGAGAACTTTCCCTGAAAAGTTGTCGTTTGATTCCATCCGGTAAAGGTTCGCATGTAGAATGTTTTTGATTGTTTTGAAGGACTTTTGAAGATTATTTGAAGAAAACTTTGAGGCGAGCGCGGGAAATGGTAGTGGGCGTTTGTTTACATCCCAGCATGCACTTCGCAATGGCGTCCGTTTCCAAGCACTATGAAGAAAAATGGATATCTGGTGGCAATTTAAGCAGGATTACACACACTTCTGTATGTAAGTTAGTCAAGACACTACAACGAAGCTTAGTAAATGTTAAATAAAGTAAATTTAAAATACGGCCACCACCTTTGTGTATAACAGCTCGAATTAACAGTATAAATATAACACGGATTACAGATAGCATTGGAACCGTCTCCGCAAGCACAAGGTAAGAGCATCGAGCCTCTCTGTCTCTCTCTCAGTGAATCTGACAGTAGAGTCTGACAGTTGTTCTTCTACATACAGTGTGCGAGCGGAGAACCCTCGACTCAACAACCACCAAAACTTTTACCATTTTCTGCAACTGTGTGTGTTTAAATATATATGTGTTTAAATAAATATTTTGTACATGCTTTACGATCTTCGTGTGATAATATTTATGTTATATAACAGTACTACAGTCACATGTGAAATATTTTAACTGATTAAGATTATTTTTTATTGTAAAAATCAGTAGACACTAAAGATCATTTTTATCGTTAAATGTGTTAGCTTTATAAAATAATGCAACAAGAAAATGTCTTGGTTTGAATGATTACTTTTATCTTTTTAAAAGAAATGGCAAATGACAAAAAGTTGATTTTAAATCTTACTCTTATGTACCATTTTCTGTTGTCCGCTATATAAAACATAGTGACAGCAGTTTCATCGACCAGTTTGAGAAATAGTAAAAGATTATAGAGCTGCACAACACACTGTGCAAGCTGACTACGGTTACTATTACTTGAACGAGGCCAAATTCTGACAAAATAAGGTATTTACACTGAGATATTCCACAACTCTTAATATAGCTTTTGTTAATGATGACAACAACTTCAAATTCAGTGAAACTAAATAACAGTGATTTACCACATGATTACCAGAATCAGAAGAATCAGAATCAGCTTTAATGCTGTGTGTGTGTGCGCACAAGGAATTTCCTCTTGTACAATAGAGCCATCAGTGCAAACAACATAAGTTCAACACAAACCACATGAGTACAGTAAAGTGCAACACAACAAGCAGTTAACATAAGACTATGAGGTAGAATGAAAGATTGATGAAATGTAAACAGTTGAACAAAGTCTATAAAGTGTGGTGTGCTTAAGTGCAAAATGTAAGGAGATGAGATATGCGAGAATCCGGGTGCAGGTAACAGACTACGGGGCAATAAGAGTTAAGACTTCAGCAGACGGCTAGCTTGGGGAAAGAAGCTCTGTTTGTGCCGTACAGTCCCGGTGTTATTGGCTCTGAAGCGGCGGCCAGAGAGCAAGAGCTCAAAAAGGTGGTGGCAGGGGTGAGTGGGGTCTAGAATGGTTTTGTTAGCCCTCTTTCTCACTCTGGTGGTGTACAGGTCCTGGAGGGAGGGTAGGGAAGCACCAATGATCTTCTCAGCGTATGAATAGTCCTCTGAAGTCTACGGACGTCTGCTTTAGAGGCTGAGCAAAACCAGACAATGACGGAGGAGCAGAGAACAGTAAAACTGGGTTAACAGTGTCTGTGGAAGATTGAACTTCTTCAGCTGGTGCAGGAAGTGGAGTCTCTGCTGGGCCCTCTTCGCAATGGAGTCGATGTGTGTGCTCCACTCCGGGTCCCAGGAACCTGAATGACTCCACTGGTGTACCAGTGCTGCTCATGACGGTAAGGGGTGGGTGTGCAGGGGGGCTTCTCCTGAAGTCCACTACCATCTCCACTGTTTTGAGGGTGTTGAGGTCAAGGTTGTTTAGACTGCACCAGAGAGCCAGCTGCTCCACTTCCTGTCTGTACGCAGACTCCTCACCATCCTGGATGAGACCAATGATGGTGGCGTCAACATGTCCTATATGACATGAATAGATCTGAATTTAGGCTCACTATACATTTTTTCATTTGTACTATTTCACAGAACACATTGAACAGAAAGTTTGTTACAAACATCAGTCAGTGTTTTAACAGATTTTGGAATTATAATAAAAGTATTCATAATTTAAAATGCTTTTATGATTTTATAAGGGGTGTATATTATTATATATATATATATATATATATATATATATTCTTGTTCTGTTCTCTGTGAGCATAGCTGAGCGCCGGACAACATCTGGGAGTTTATTCCAGAGCTTCGGGGCTCTATATGCTCTATCTTCCCCCTCTGGTGAATTTACTAATCTTCGGAATAATTAGTAGTCCTGCTTCTTGTGATCGAGGAGCTAGAATATTTTGTGATAGGAGACTGGTCAGGTAGCACAAAGTCAAACCTTTTAGGGCCTTAAAGGCTAGAAGCAGTATCTTACAGTCAATGCAATATTTTGCAGGAAGCCACTGAAGAGAGCACAGAACCGGTGTAATGTGGTCATATTTCTTTGTTTATAATTCAACATATACCCTGAGATCAGAGGTCAGCTAGAGTAAAATGTTTTAAGTCTCATATTGAACATATTTTTTGTATTAAACCAACAGTTCTGCATGTTATTTTTGCGTTTCCATTATGTGTTGGCCGTGGAACCAACAATGTTTAGCTCCGTCTTCAAGCTGGTTAAAAAACCAACACTAAAGGTTGAACCGACCACATTCTTGTTGATTGGCAAACGTACTCAGCATTAAACTTGCGCCGGTGGACCTGTTCACTCGCAGTGAGGGGTTATAATGGAGATGACATGTGATCTGTAAACATCTGGAGTGAATGAGAAATACTGTATGTCTTGTGTTATTTAAAGTTTAAACTGATCGTGAGAGTCTGAATAAATAATACGTTGCTTTCATTGACTAATGAAAGTTTGTTTTTCATTTCTGGAGTTGTTGGATTTGGGGTTGGGGTTAGGGGTTAGAACAGACAGAACTGGAGAGCAGAGATGGACTGAAGTTGAGAAGACAATTTTAAAGAAAGAGAGGCAGGTGTCGCTGTTCTCCCGATGAGCTTCCGACTCAATTCAGTTCTCATGAGCAGATACTGGTTGGTAGTAGCCGATTACATTTAGGCTACTTAGTTACATTTAGTTGAGTATATTTATAGGGTAACCAGTACTTCTTGAGTACTTTTACTCAAGTACATATATAGTGAAATATCTGTACTTTTACTTAGTTACATCCGAGTTGCATTTTAGTACCATTTTATCTGCATTCTCCCATTACTAATATGATGGAAATAAATCTAAACGCAAGCTATTTTTAACTTTAGTAAGTCTCGTGAGATGTTGAAGAGGATGATGAACGAGAGTTTGCAGCTACTCGAGTCAGCGGTAGTAGATTGAGAGCGTCATCGGTTCAGACTGTTGCGCGCTGATATCATACACGCACAGACATCATGATGCAGACAGAGGGCGCTGCGCAGATAAATGTGGATTTCACAGTGTGCATATTCTGTAAAATGTGAAATGGAATTGTAGAGATGCAAAATGTCTTTTTGTTGTATGTATCGCTTTTGTAGTGTATGTTTGATTATAGTTTGCAATCGACCATACATTGTTTTCCCCTTAGGAAAAAAATAAACTAATCTATAGGAAATACTATGTAATAGCAAGCGTTTTTTGCTATCAGAAGTAACTAGTAATTAAGAACCTGAGTAAATTTTGTTGATATACTCTTTCACTCTTACTATTTTTTGGATTCTCCTCCCACCTCTTCTTATTAGTTGTTTTAACAGTTTAAGTACCCTTGCATTGATTAATTTCAATTGTTCAAAATATTCTGTTTGATTTAATCAAACAACACCCAAATCTATTTTTTTAGTTATATGGATGTCTTCTCACTGATTCAGAATACCCAATACTGATTTTCTCAGGTAATGCCAATAACAGAAACAGACTTCATGGCTTGAAGAGCTTAATTCATTTAACCACCTTATTCAATCGTCACCATTGTGAGTTTAAAAATATGAATGCTAATAATGCTTCCATTCATGTGAATTGGATCTATTTGCCAGTTCATATGATCTCAGTTTCTTTATGTAACAGTAGTGTGGTTTTAGCTCACTAATAAAATATACCCAACGTCAATAGATGCATAGATTCCTCTCCATAAACTCGCTTTTTTCCCTGGGTCATGAGGTGTAAACTGTATTTTCAGAGACTGCAGTACATGCTAAATATAGACGGGTTGGCTCAGGGACTGGTGAGACGGACAGGGTGGGGATGCTTTCGTTTGAACAGTTATATTGAGATTTCGCTCTCAGAAGCTGGCTTTGTGCCATTCCAAACAGCTGAAGTAACGGCCGCTGCTGACTGAACCGTTGTCTGAGGCTGACTAATGCATTAACGCAAGCAGAGGAAAATAATACTGCTGTATTCCATCAGCTACAGATGACGTAAAGATCATCCCACTGCATGCAGAGACAGAGGAGGCAGCGGCACGGAGAGCATGGTTTAGAGCAGAAACGGCTCATTAGGTTCTGTCCTTGAGGAGCTGAATAGAAACTCAGCAGATCCGGTTGAATAGAAGGAGTTTCCGGTTGATTCTTTACAAAAACAAACAGTTGAGGGGCTAGGCTAGCTAAGGCTTGTACAGTAACTGCTGTTTTTTTGTGCTGAATAATGTGAGGGAGAATAGGGTGCTTTCTCTTGTTTAAGGTGGTTTGATGACTTTTTATTTTTCAGGCCGTATTTTATTCATACACATATGAAGTTCCATGAACACAATTTCGGGAGAAGCAATAATATAATTAGTGAACAATCTAGAGGTGTTTTCAATCATTCTGTCTGCTCTTAGTTGTAAAACCGTAACCACCTCACTACCGATTTGACGATTAAACGCAAAACTCCCCCCTCGACCCCTTTCTCCACATCTCAAGTGGGGGTCGCTATTCTGCCCCAAGGTCCTCCTACGCACAAGTACGCTTATCTTAATCTCGCCACTTACGCTTGCATTTTCTGGTCTAATTCTTTGTAAGTGATTTTTTTAGCAGTTCTGTGATGCTCACTGTTATTTGTAGTTTCTGGAAAGGTCTTGCGTGGTTAGTAGCCTTCTTTGGCTAAGATCCGCCCAGAAAGTTGTTTGACTGACATGTCAAATAACTAACACCACTTCTTTTCACATAGCATAATGTTTCTAATTGCTTCTATAAAAAATGACAGATATTCAACATGTTCTCCAATGATTAACTTTCTTATAACTGAACATTTTCAGTACACACGATAGCTTCTTTGTCTTAATCGTACAGCAGAACTTGGTTTGCCAGCAGAACGAAAATAATTGCGACACTCACTGGATTAATTCCACCAATCAGATCACAACTTCAGGATTCTTAAAGTGTTGCCATAAAATTGGACCAAATCCATCAGACATATGGCCAACGTTCCATGTGCATCTAAACTGATACTAACGAGTCAGTGACAGAGTCAGTATTGACGTCAAAATAAAAAACATGGGTTTGACGTTTGTCAGAAAACATGAAAAAGGACAAATTAAAATATATAGTTTTCATTGTCAAAAGATTTTGTGCTGGTCATAAAATATGAAGAATGAGCTCAAAAGTGAAAAATGTACATTAAATCATTTATTACACATAGGCTTTGATATTTGATGTCTTTATTTCTTATATTTTTGATTATTAAACTGACAGCTAATGAAATGTGAAATCTATTAACATTAAATATACACAAGCAATGTACAGGAGAATTCAAAGGGCAGGAAAAGTTGGCTTCATGCGCATCGACTGTGGTTTTTATTCGAGTCATTTTGATTTCTACAGATAGCTGCTCATCTTGTAAGCTGTGAGTATAATGAGTGAGTTCGATTCTTTTAGATTTTAGCTTGTAAGGTTAACTTATACTTTAAGTTCTTTCTCTTATTGAACCCAGTCATTCATCACTTGTTTTTTCAAGTCTCACTGAAGGGGCGTGGCCTAAGAAGTACCTGATGACAGTGCAAACCCTCTTTCTGTTACCTTTTCTCAAACCCCAAGGTGTTTCTAGTTTCACATTTGCAAAATTCTAATTTTAAAATTTTCAGTAATCTTCGAACTTGTTTTTTTTTTATCCGAGTCCTAATTTACATTTTGTTAAACAGATATGTTTCTTTAAAAAGCCAAATAATTGCATTGATAAATTTGACTACATTTTCAAATGCTTAACAATAATATTTTCAACATCGTTAAACATACATAAACAATGCTCAGGGAAATTGGGTTGGGAGGAAAAGTGGGCTTTATGCATATCGACTGTGGTTTTTATGGCCGTTTGTCATCTGAGGAAATGCAGTTTTTATTCCAGCAATCTTGATTTCCACAGATAGCTGCTCAGCTGTGAGTTAAATGATTGAGTTTGATACTTTAGATTTTAGCTTGCAAGTTTAACTTTTACTCATGTTTCAGTGCTTTTATTCATCAAGTCTCAATGAAGGGGCGTGGCCTTGGGGGTACCTAGCTGCAATACAAGGCCTCTGTTTTGTCACCTTTATCACACCTCAAAGTGTTACTGGTTCCATATTTGCAACGTTCTCATTTGTACATTTTCAGAAATCTTTGTTCCCCCGATTTATTTTTTTTTGTCATTATTGAAATTTGTTAAAACACCCAGAATTCAAATAATTGGATAGATACATTTTTGAACATTATAAAATGCTTAACATTTATATGTTTTTTACATGGGTTACCATACATAAACAATGTCCAGGGAAATTCAAATGACTGGAAAAGTGTTTTTTATGCGTGTGGTTTTATGTCAGTTTTTGTAACAAACTCAGTTTTCATTTCAGCAGTCATGATTTTCACAGATCGCTGCTAATCGATTGAACAGGATTTCTTCTGATTTTAGCTTTTGAGCTTAACTGTGCTTTCTCCTATTAAACCCAGTCATTTGTCCATAGTTTTTTTTCACTCGGTCTCAATGAAGGGGCGTAGCCTTGCGGGGTACCTAACAACAATGCAAACCCTCTTTTTTGCCAATTTTTCTCACACCTCAAACCCCAAATTGTTGCTGGCTTCACATTTGAAGCATTCTGATTTTTACCTTCTCAGATGTTTTTGAGTTATTTTTTCAAGACTTTGTATTTCATGCTGGAGCTCTTTTCCACTCGTATAACTCTTAAAAATGTTGTAGACATTTGTTACTAAGAATCACAATCATGTTTGCTGATCCACTGCCGCTGACATATCCTCTCCCATTACTGCATGCCATTTCAAAATAATGAGGATGATGTATTTGTGCATGCAGTGGTTCTGTGGATATCTATAGTTTTTCTGCTTTGTCTTCCTGTCCCATTAAAGTCGGTGTGTGGTAGCGATCTCAGGCAATTTAAGTAGAGCAAAACCTTGCTAGAGAACTCCGCTACTTCAAAATCTACTTACGTTTGGTCAAATAATGAACAGAGATGAACAAATAATGTTAACAACCGACCTTTGAAAGGAAATGGCTAAGACTGGAAAAAAGTAGTTTACTATGTTTTAAGAACTACAAACAGTTTTTGCTTGAGATGTCAAGGTCAGCTCTGACGTAAAAGGCCTCAGCGAGCAACAGCCAACATGAAAGCTTAAATGAAAGTGACTTCTACATGATACCATGCTTTAGCCTCATTAGTGCCAATCCAGTGCCAAGAACCATTACATAACTGACATTTACAACCACGGAGCTTAGAAAACTCACATATTCATGGAAAAAAAGGGGCCCAGACGTCATAACCAGTAGCAGAAAGCATTTATGCACACCTCATAAAGATCTCCAGATGGAAGAACAGAAACACAGAATGGGAGAACCATTCTAGTATCTTTATTGAAATGAAAACTTATTTTTAGCAATATTTTTTGCATTCGATTCAAATAGAAGTGTGAATGTCCGAAATAACATCAGGGCTCTTCATACCTTACAGGCCATATAATGTGTTTTCCTTCTGATCCTGTGCTGGACAGGAAACCACCGTCCTTTCCTGTTTAGTCTCTGCTGTGTTGACATTCTTGCACTGCTATTATATTATCTTTTTTAGGCTATTTTCATCACTCTTAATGTGGCATGATGCAAGCGCATCCAATCAAAGAAAATGAAAGTAATCAAATGAAGTAGAATGAATTCTAGTTTGCTATTTCACTTTGCAAAAAACAATTACTTTAATTACTTTAACTCTAATGCCTTTTTTGACAGATTTTGGTCATAAAAAAATATTAGTTTACTTGGTACTAGTGGCTTGAGTATTTATATTTAGTTTTTGTTTCTTCAAAATAAACTGAAATAGGGCAACATTTTTAAAACAGTAAAAAAAAATCAAGTCAAATTCAAAACAAAAAAAAACTCTAAACTCTACAGCAAGAAAAAGGAAGTCAAGGCTCATAAAAAGTAAAAAAAAAAGAACAAAAAACATCAAGAAAATAATCAACAAACAAAAAAACTGCAAAAAACAAACATTAAAAGTAAAAAAAGGCGAGGAATAAATAAAAAAGGGCAAGAAAAAGAACCAAAACTAAAAACAACAAGAAAATATATAAAAACGGTAAAGGTACCCCCAAGAAGGCAAAGAAAAAAGAACTAAAGCTTAAAAAAATAAAGCTAAAAACAAGAAATAACTTAAAAAGGGCAAAAAAAAACCTGCAAAAGAAATACTAAAAAATGCAGGAAAAGAGACCACAAAACTCAAAAAGAAATAAATAACTAAAACAGCAATAGATTTTTTTTCAGAGCCATCACAAACTTTTTTATTCTTAAAAACCTGGATTTAAAATTTGATAACTATTATTTCTTTACCTTTTTAAATAAAAATGTTTTTGACTGCTGCATCGATGAGGACATGAGCTCACAAAGAAACTGATGCAACTGAAAAGCAACAGAATTGGGATTGAAGCAAGACGTGAAGCACGAGTCCCTCTTTCCCATATTAGGAGAAGAACGACTGTTTGTCATCACCGCCGTATCTGAGTGAGGAAATAGACGCACTGAGCTAACTTTGCCTTCCAGACGCTGCTGTCATTAGTCATGTGACACTACAGAAGGCAAGTTTGTAACTTTCCAGCACAATACCTGACTTTGAGTCAGACATTAACTTTTCCACTCAACCGTTGAACTTTTTTTGTTTTATTTCTGCATCTAAATTAAAAGCACAAACATATCCGTGTCGGTAAAGCCCAATGTTGTCCTCACTAAACTGCGCTCCAGAGCAGAAATAGCAGTTCTTCGGGGAGTGTTTAGAGCCAAAGCAAACAAGCAGATTTTCCAGCATGTGTGTTATTTACACACTGAGAAGAACGTGAGCTGAGGCTGCGCTCACCTCCCCGTGCCAACAAAAGAGGACATTGAGGAGATCCTTTTGGGTTTTACAAGAGCTGGACAATAAAGCTCTGTACATTCTCAATACTTTTCCAATATATATTTGTAACAATTGTAATTTGCAATAGTTGTAATTTGTAATAAACCTGAACGTTCTTTCCAGTTTCTAAGTTAATTGTTGTTTCAAATACCAACACTGATCCTGAGAACTCCTTTTTTTAATTACAATTTTATATAAAATTGAAATTACAATTATGTTAGAAACCTGAAAGAACCACAAACCATGGCTTTTTTCAAGAAAGCCTAAAGAGTGATCTTTTCAATCCAGCTTTATCTAACTTTCTTCTTAAAATCTTTCTTAGAGATTTTGGTATTTTTAATCCTTGTTTTTTTTGTGAAGCACTTGATATACAGGCGTAGTTTGAGATACAAATGCTTCATGTTACGGAAAATTCAAGATACGATGCATATTCGAAATGTGAAATTCGGGTGGAAGACAACACTGCACATCATCTGAAATGCAGCACCAAATGCTCTGCTCTCCTATTGGTCAGTTCCAGCCCTGATGCTGTGTGTTCGTGCGTAGTATGCTGCTCTCCTATTGGTCACCTGACACCCCACAACATCTTCCCGGAAGAGCTCTCCTTCTCTTCACTCACACTTTCGGTTCCGTGTTGGTGTCTTAAATTCATGAATATTGTCGTGTTGCTTTATGGGAAAGCGTATTGGAAGAGATTTGGCGTTTTACATAAACTTTTACATGCATTCGAAGGCCGCCCCGTAACAAATAATTTCGTATCGCTGTATTACATGCTTTTCTATATTTTTCTAGAAAGAGAGAGAAAGAGAGAGAGAGAGAGATTAATCATTTGTTCAGTTTACTTGCATTGGTATAATAATAAGGTACCTGTCTTGCTGGCTGTGTTAAAAGTTTCAATTCTTCTCATGTGCACGCAAGTCAAAGAAATGCCCCTATAAGGAGTTCTGCTCTTTATTGCATCATAGAGAGCCAGGTTTGGGAAAAAAAAAAAAAAAAAAAAACTTTCTAAACTGTTGCCTCAAGAAAAAGCCTGCTGGAAGCTCCTCCCTCAGCACTCTCATCACTGATCCTGCCCAGTATGTGAGATTTTTTCCTTATTTCAATGCGAACTGGAAATCATAGCCTTATTATTAGCATATTATAGCGTTGATTCAGCAATGATTCGCTTTGTTACAATTCCCGGAGTGAACGCGGCATGATTTTTGTATTTCATACATCACAAACCTTTTATATAGAGTCTCAGACTCAGGTCTCGCTTTACAAATAGCTATTAACAAAAATGTGCCGCCCATTTAAACTTTAAATATCTTCCAATCCTCCCTTCTAATTAGTTTTTATCATCAGTGTTTAAAAAACTTGAGTGTGTTTCACAAAGAGCCACATGAGGTAAATCATTTGAACTCAACTAAAAACTCTGTCTGGAAACAAACCTTTTTAGTTTGAGAAAAAATCTTTAGAGCTGAAGCAATGTTTCTGATATCAAACCCAAGCGTTGCTTCTCAGTTCAGTCTCTTAGATAATCACTTTATTTGCATTTAACAAGACTACTAGAAGCTCGTTTGATTAAACGTGGCAGCAGCAGGAACTGGTACTGTTCGAATGATAAAACTAGGTTACTTAAACCCAAAAGCATGTGGGAAATTCCCCCTAATCTGTCTCAAAATTGCCGTTAATGGCTCACTCACCTGTTACTAAAGTTAGAAGCAGTGCTTACACAGCGAACATGTGCATTGTAAAGTTTCAACGCTACAAAGTCCAGCTCTAATAAAACTCTTCTCCACATCACATTTCTGCGTCTGCTTCCAGAGGGTACTTTTGGGAAAAAATACTATAGGAATTAAAATTACGTTAAAGCAGGTGTTAATAAAGTATTTATTATCACTGTTACTGATGACACACTATAATTGATCTCATAAATTACTGACCACTAGCTGGTTTTTAAATAAATACAATTTTCAAATGATGAACTGATCCTCAATTAACCATGAAACTATTAGTTATTAAGCATATTATATAGATGTTTATAAAGCAAGAATAAAGTATTTAAAGTTTTTTTATAAGCTGTTTACAAATGTGTATCAACATACAAACAGTGTTTTATGTCAAATATTAATTGACTAATGCTTAATTAGTCTAGCTATTAGTGTGTAGCTCTTATAGAGTGCTGCTGGAATGTATCTGAACACATTAGTTGTGTAATTAGTTGCTGTTTAAAGTGTCAAACATTTACTCTATGCAAAGCAAGTAAAAGCCCTTCAACTTAAAAATAGCACTGAACACATCTCCCCAGGCATCTTCTTCTGAATCACTTTATTAAAATATCTCTTTTGATGGAAACAAAAAACATCTCTTTTGAGGTGACACGCCATCGTTAGCTTAAGGGTGTTTGGTTATATCACTGGATCGGTTGTTATTTAACAGTATTTTTATAGCAACACACTCATGTTAGAGAGCTTTTAAACACAGCATCATTTTTGTAAAAATAGAAGTGGGATTAAAATTCTGAGCTGTTCTCTGATTGGTTTATGATGTCATAAACTGCTCTCCCCACCACAAACATATGTTTGAATAACATGAATTACATGTTCAAAACAAGCGTGACTCTCAAATATAATATTATTTAACAGTTTTCACTTTTGGGTCACTTTTTTTTACTTGGCAGTGGGTAGCACGGTCGTCTCACAGCAAGAAGGTCGCTGGTTCGAGCCTCGGCTGGGTCGGTTGGCATTTCTGTGTGGAGTTTGCAAGTTCTCCCCGTGATCGCGTGGGTTTACTCCGGGTGCTCCGGTTTCCCCACAAGTCCAAAGACAATGATTGTCCATAGTGTTAAAGTGTGAATGTGTGTGTGAATGTTTCCCAGCGATGGGTTGCGGCTGGAAGGGCATCCGTCGCATGAAATATGCCAGAGTTAGCGGTTCATTCTGCTGTGGCGACCCCAAAAGGGAAGAAAGCCAAAATGAAGATGGATGGATGGATGGATGGATGTAAATCAAATAGTAATCACTTTGTGTAAAAAAAATTAACAAAAGACTTTATTCAGGCACCTAATGGCAGCGCAGGTCACTATTTCAGCTACAGAGTGGATAGTAGAGGAAGCAAAAAAAATTTAATTCTTTATGGTATCTTGGAATTCAGATGCTCTTATTTTTTTTTCTCAGGATTTTGCAAGTGTTTTGTGGGGTTTTAATACATCGAAAGATCCTAATGGACTTATCAGTTTAGTAATGAACTCTACCATCCTGTGAAATTTGAAAACATGAACATTGTTTTCACTTTTCACAACTTCAATTATTATTATTTTATTTTTGTACTTTAGTCAGTGCCCTGGTCAACTGTTTTGTTGTGTAGCGCTAATTAATTATTACTTGAATTGAATTAAATTGAGCCAAACAGAACCCTATAATGAGTGTTTTAATAAAATAAATAATATTTTTCACAACAGGAGCCCTTTAAAAAACCTATCTATTAAAATGTATTTTTGTTCATTTTCTTATGTTTCAAAGCAGTTTTACAATCAAATGACATGATGCAGATGTTTTAAGCAATATTTACAATTAATATTATATTGTTTTATGGGACGGATAGAATTTGAAGATCTAGTTAATTTAAGAGTTGAAATGGCCCAAAGAGTTCCTTTAGAAATCAGAAAATATGGTTATAACATATAGATGTTATATAAGCCTACATTGTGAGGAATAAAGAGTAACCAATTTACATTTTTTATGTTCAGAGAAAAAAAACAGAGAGAGTTCACTCTAAGTACGTATCTGCAGAGGTGTCTAACCTTAAAAAAAATGCTAATCACCTCACCATCATGCAGCCCACTGGACTCTTTAAAGAGCAGATCCCCAGACAGCACCTGTAAATCTGATCTTACCTCATATTATTTATGATTTATGATCTATATATTTTTTATTAAATTTTTTTTACTAGAGCATAGTCAAACTCTCAACATTGCCAGGGAGATTTAGTGGTTCACAAAATGTGTATCATAGCAAACATTCTGACCAAACAATGCTTATATAAAATGTTTTTTTATCAATATGCACATAACTTTTCTGTGTTAAAGGTGAAATATGTAAGGGATTTGCCTCCAGCTGTCACATGCATTTGCAGTCAAATGAGGATTTTCTACAACATGAATAATAATGAAAGGATTTAAAAAATAAATAAATAATATTGTACAAAAAAAATATTTTACCATCAAATATGAATTTATCTTTGCCAGAACAATGTTTTTATCCCATAAGCAATGCACACCTTGTCTTGGGCTTATCTTCAACATACTAGCTATTCAAACCCTACCTTTGTTTCTGGAAAAGGGAACCTCAAAAATATATTTTTAAATTATTTAAGCGAATAAAGCATGAGTTCAAAGTTAAAGTGCCCCAATTATGATTTTTAACAAGGTTCTTTAACAGCAAGTTAACAAAAAAAACCTCACACTTGGATGTAATATGGATTTAGGTTTGCCTGTTTTTTCAGCAACTCCCAAATTGTTTGTGAAGTCTGTGTTGATAAACCTAACATGACGCTCCGACGCAGCGATAAGGACTTAGCCCCAAATCTTTTGCGATTGAATGATGCATGCAGTGGTAATATAAAAGGAGCCAATCAAATGTGATATTCAGAGTGTTTTCATCTCATTTCGCAGCTTTTACTGCCCTTTTCAGTAATTATCTCATGTCTTCTTGTAGATAAGATATTAAAATCAAGAAAGACTCAATTGAGTGACCACAGATTGCACTTCAACCCAGCTGTCTTTGAGAGCAAAATCTATAAGAAGATACACTTTACAGGATACAGTCAGGTCCTGATGAACAGTGGGACATGTCACCTGAATCGAGTCAGGAGCTCCGTGTGCAGACAATCACCTTCATACTAATCTGAGCCCTTCATCATGAAACCCTCCACCCCTCACAAGTCCTCCTGCCACAGCGTCACCATCATCACGATCGACTCTGCACTCCTGTACCTACCTGAACCAGGAGCCTGAATACTCCTGTTCCCTCCTTCATCTCCTGATCCTTCACCATCTCTTTACCGGCATCGTCATCACCTCCACACGTTATACTCACCCCAACGACCCAGGAACCCGAGGAAACCTGCACACAGAACGAGACGTCATGCTGTTAATAGAGAGATTAAAAGATCTTCACAAGTTTAGTTCTGTGATCCCTGACACGCAGGCAACTGGTGGCAACATTTTTACAGTCAATGGAGAGAACGTCACAATGCCCAAAAAGATGTTCAAGATTCATTTCAGCAACTCTGAGTCGACTCCTTGAACTGAATGTTCCTTAAACTTATAGCCATGTTGGACACATTAAAAAACATACACCATTAAAACAACAACAAAAAATTGTTTTCTACACCTTAATTGCCATTAGATTTTGGGAAATTAAGTAACTTATTATGAGTTCTTTTGCGAATTTTGTATAGGCTTTTTTGGCCACCAAAAGACAAACTTAAAAGCCACTGAACGTGTTCAGTACTTATTGATGTGACACATTGTATTCATTTTCTCATCTAAAACCTCAAAATAACTTATTATCTTGAAATACACACTTAAAGTTACCCAAACTTAATTAAAACACAAAATAGAGTGGAGAGGTCAATAAAAAAAAAGGCTTTGAGAGATATTTTGGATGAATGTTTCTGATTTTTAGATATTTAGCAAAGAACACTGATGTTTTGCTTTCCTAAAATTCTCCCGCTCCATAAAGAGCAACTGCATCCAAAAACTCCAACCCTCGATAGACATTAGATTAGCATCACATAAATTCCCCTGCAAAAACAGTGTTTCTGAGTAAAGAAACCTTTGAGTTAGCAGAAAATCCACCATTTTTTGCACATAGAAATGTCATGCGTTACGTCAAGAGTTTCACCTTTTTCAATCACTTCGTTCTTCTCGGTTTGGCAGAGCAAGGAACCTTTTAATGTTGGGTTCACTTGAAAGACAGTGTGTTTGTGCAGCATGTATTGGACTCATTATGCATTTAGTATGTGTGTGTTGTTTTTGGGGAGGAAGCTGGCAGTTGTATAATAGCCCCGCTGTGCTACCAAGAGTACTTTGGGTACTTAAGTGGGTGTGTCTCCAAAAACTCCTTTTTACTGATTACATACAGGGGCTCAGTTTTCCATCCACACACACACACACACATGCACACACGCACACACTCATACATAGACACACATGTATGCAGGCACATGGTGTGAATTATCAGCTCATTTCCCCTGCTGTCCTCCATCAAGGAGAAAATACATGAAAATTATTATTTTATTTAGATATATTTTATTCAAGACTGATATTTTTATTGTCACAAATGGACAAAAACTTTGTTCGTTAGGTTGACTTTGGTCATCTTGTAGGGGATCATGGAGAAGTACATCCCTGTTTAGGCTACTCTATCACAGAGCCAACTATTCACACAGAAGTTAACTCTGTATCAGATAAGGCTTAGAGATCAATTGGGAAACTTTGTGTAAATTAAATGTATAAATAAATAATAATAATTCATAGCGCTTGTTGCTCTTTATTACAAAGTTAAGAACGGGTGAGGACTCATAATCCGGGTTGGAAGCAGCATTTTTGGGCCTCAAGAAAAAAAAAAACATTGAGGCCCTGCAGCTTTTCAGAAACATTTTTCATCAAAGAGAATCAAGTTCACTTTCAATTAAGTTACTCTGAGGTCTTCACTGGGCCATTGCTGAAACAATGACAAAAAAAATTGAAGGAAAGGTATTTATTTTATGGTAAACGTTACATAAAAAAAAGCATTCGGTATACATTTGTATTTTAATGGAAAAAAAATCACATTTGACTTAATTTATGCTACAGGACTCTCAACTAAGGGCTTCTGACTTCACTTCTACTCTTTCTTGTTTTACTAAAGAAGGCAATAAAGAAGAGAAACATTTGCCGTTGAATTATTTTTATCATCTATGTTATTTTTTATTTTTATTATTAGTTAACAGCAAAAAAATTACGAAAATCAACTTGCCCCTTGCCGTTTTGTACGTTTGTCACTTTAATGAAGGGGAGCAGTAATTGCTTATCTTTCTCTTTTCCTCTTCTTCTTTTTTTCTCTTGTGACTGTCATAGCTTTGGCACTTTATTTATCTTTTCCTCTCCTTTTTTTCTCTTGCTTTGTATTTAATTTTAGTTTGGATGTTTTTAATGACCAATCAGTAACTATCCACATAACTGACTCCCTGAACAACAAGAGGCTTGGATGAAGAACCATCACCTACAGCTCAACATGGCCAAGACAGAACTCCTGGTAATCCGGCTCATCCCTCTGTGCATCACGACCTCACCATCCAGCTGCAATCCTCTACAGTCACCCCTTCTCCTACAGTCAGGAATCTTTTTTTTTTGGATTTTGGATGAACAGCTGTCTTTCAAAGACCACATCACAAAGACAACTCGAGCGTGTAGATTTGCACTACACAACATTCGAAAGATCAGGCCCTTCTTAACTGAACATGCAACTCAGCTCCTGGTACGGACTCTGGTCCTCTCACGTCTGGACTACTGCAACGCTCTCCTAGCAGGACTTCCAGCAAATGCACTCAAACCTCTGCAGATGATCCAGAACTTTGCAGCTCGTCTCATCTTCAAGGAACCGAAGCGAGCTCTTGTTACTCCCCTCATCATCACTCTTCACTGGATCCTCATCGCAGCTCGGGTTAAATTCAAATAATTGATGCTGGCGTACACTATCTCCAGATCAGCCCCTGCTCAGCATCTGCTAAATGCATATATGTAAATGTTTAGTGTTTCATTGGTCAAAAATGTGGATTGTATTCGTCACGTGACAGTGTAATTGTAGTTTGGAAATTGTACATATTCATTGTGTGATTTAATTGCAAGTGTGTTCAGCCATAACATAAACACTTGTTGTTCTAAGATAGACATCTTTATTTAGTTACAAGCAGACTCAGATAGAGTGGGGGGGGGGGGGGGGGGCAGGGAATGTATATAATATGAACCTAACCTCACAAATGAATGTTTTTCTCATCATGCTCCATGTCTTTTTGAGCAAAAGGTCTCCGCCTGGCCCTCATGTATGTAAAGATAACCAATGAAGAGATTTTAGATTGAAATGCTTTGGCCATAAAATCTTAACATTAAGATTTTTGTTATCAATGCTCATCAAAACCTTTTTCTCCAAAAAATAAGTTAGTCATGATTGTATGATGAGTCACTTTGTAAATTCCCCATATGCATGTGATCTTACATCCAGCACACTAAATCCTCTTTCCTCATTTTTACACTGAATCCTCATTTTTATAGATCTCAAGGAATTGTGAATTTAATGCACAAAAATATTCATACATTTGTGTACATTAAATACTCTCAGTTAAAGGATTGGTAGGCCAAGGCCACCAGGTACTCAGATTAAAAATGCTTTTAAACATTTTAACTGCCCTCTGGAGTGAATAGAGAGTGATTGTGTCCCTAGCTTTTTTGGGACCCCTGCTCTTTCCACTCATTCCTGTTTTAAATTAAATTGGTTAAAAACTTTTTTTTCTTCAGTCTTGTTCAGCACATACATAGAGTTACTTTCGAGTGCACATCATTGTAGGATTTAATCTGAAAATTCATTAACTTTTCAGGAGGCTTCAAGCCAAGGGCTGATTTTGTACGCTAAAAGATATGATTTTTCCCCTGACATTTCAAGCACGCGATTTTGATGTGACCAAGCTCCAAGATACACTTCAGGACGGTTACACTTTTAACCAGAACATTCCTCCACTTTTCTGGAAGTTCCAGGACCACAACTGGTTCTCTTAAAGTATAAAAAAATTTAGGCAATTCACCTGATATATATTTTTCTCTGTACGACCCTACATTCATTAAAAATTTACATAAATATATACATACATATTTTTTTTACAAAAATAATAATACATATATTTATACAACATTGTATTTTAACGCATTGGTATATAATTGTGTTCTTTGTATTTTTTTTAGTTCATCAAATATATATATATATGTGAATTTGATTGTTAATGGTGTGTGTGTGTGTGTATATATATATATATATATATATATATATATATATATATATATACACACACACACCATTAACAATCAAATTCAAGACCTATATTATAACATAAAAAACACATAAACATTTTAACATGAATATACAGATCATGGTGAACATGCAAAAAAAAAAGTTCACAATCTGGTTTGGTCACTGTCACTTTGTTCACTGTCATCCTTAATGTTTTTAGATGTTACACCACCTCATTTACATAATCACCTGACCATTCCTCTCTCTCTCTCTCTAATCCCCATTTCCACGCAAACGCTGCCTTCACGTGAACCTATTTTAAGAACACTTTCTTCAAGGGCTAAATTCCCCCTCACACACCTTCGCCTCCATCTCCAGGACTCGCGGAGTGGGTTTCTCTCGGTGGCAGTCGTGGCTCGCGGAGGCGGGACCACGCGGTTCAAATACCGCGCAGAGGACGCACGCCTGACGCACTCGGGCGGTTTGTGAGAGCTTGAAGCTGAACCTCGCTTCTCTCGCCGCTCGGATCAGCCGTTTGTCTCGTACCTTACCGCTTTTGACGACATGAAAAATCCTCGTATCTCTTCTCTATCGTAAAAAGCGTGTGCCGCACATTTTTGGCGTTTTCGTGTCGAGACGGAACGTTTTATTCAACGCTTTTGTGGAGCACGAATGATTTACCTGGGTCGGACCGAGCCTATAGAGTGCATGAAAGGTGAGGATTTTTTTTTAAGTGCACGAGAGTTGTTCTAATTTGTGTCCTGGGATTTAATTTGTGCTAGTATTGAAGTGGTTTCTTTGTGAAATGCACAGGTGAAAAACATTAGAAGCTCTAATAAAATTCTCCAAGATGAAATGGTCTTAGTTCGCTACACGTCAGCATAAGGCTTACAGATGCTCTTGAATTGTTATAAAAGTTAACTGTAAAATGTAGCTACTGGGGGGTTCTCAACAGAAGTTTTCACTGTTTGTTATCTAGTTCTGTTTAAAGTTTCCCCCATCAGATGGGCATTAGAATAACTTTGCATGTACGTATGTAATTTTAATATTTTTGTTCTTATCTTCGTTCATCTCTGCTCTGAGATGCATTATTTACATTGGAGGTGGTTCCTGGATCATAGTGTATTCAATCTCATTGTGAGCCAGAGGCGATTCTAGGATCCAAGCTTCGGTGGAGCTCAGTCCCCTTTATGAAAACAATGTGTTCTTAGTGAAAAATGTGATCAATATAACCTGTTTAAAGTGTTAGAAACATGTTAACACAGTGGAATGATCTCAATGCGTTTTAAGAGGGTTCTGGAGCACGCCTCCGGAGAAACTTCTGGTTTACTGCTTTATTTCGGTGCAATTAAAGGTATGGGAAAAAAATTGAAAGGTACAAAGTGTATGTCTTGAAGATTCCTGACACTGAGATTTTAAGAGTTTTATTGTTAAATGCTTTAAAGTAAGCATCTGATAATTCTATCCTGTATCAGGTTATATTTGCTGGTCGTTTTGTTCTCTGTATTTGCAGGTTAAATGCTTAGAATTGGTCCTCAGGGGATTGAGCCTCTTTAGAAACTTTATTTTTTTATTTTCAGATGAAATGTTGACAGTTGTAGCATTTTTAGGGTAAGATGTTTTATTCTTCTTTGCCTCCTGAGAATTAAGATATTTAATGACTTTGTTTAGTTCAATAAATATTGTTTCATTTAAAAAGTTATGGATTTAATATTTTATTTTATTAATTGCAAACCTATAACATAACTTATCAATTTTCTTTTTCATAACATGAATGAATTAATGGTTTAATAAGCCTTTTTAATAGTAAAAAAGAAACATAATTGTTAAAGAAATAAATTAGTGAATATCACTAATTTTGAGTTTAATGCTTTGCATGCTTTTGATTTATTAATGGTTTATTCTTTTCAGTAACCTTTTGCATGCTTAATATCTTTTTCAATAATATAATCAATCTTAAATGTTTTAAATGACAATGCTTATCCTTCATGGACATTTTTTTAAAAGTCACGTGCAATCTGTGAAACTAGTTGCAATGGGTTTGATTAACCGTATAAGCATACTTCCCTCGCTATGAAATGACCCCAGATGTCGTCTTGGTTATAAACTAGTAAACAAAAAACAAACAAAATGATGCTGAATAGCGCCTCTGTTTCATCTGTAAACCAGTAGATATCGATACGATGCAGTAGAGGTTATTACTCGGGTGAGCGAATCATCTGCTCAGATCTGCGGGGGCGGGAATCTTATTGGACGAATCAGCTGTCAGTCACCAGCAGTCCCCGCCTGAGTCACCACTGGAACAGAATGAATTCAACTCTTTCAGCTCCTTTCAAAACGTTGTCAAGAAAACTAAGGATAATGAGCTGTTTAGTTTTAGGGGTGCTAAGAGTAAGTTTAGGGCCTAAATCCGCCTATGTTGTGAGCTATCGTCATATGTTGTTTATCTGGCTTTTCTTTGCTGTGTGCATGTACACATGCCCATGACCAATCCTTTTATTAATGCTTGCTTTCCCCAGATGATGCTTCACAATACGGACCTGTTTTTAAGGCCAGAAGTGTCTGGAGGAGGTCGTCTAAAGCTGTTTCCTGTAGAAAGTACTCCTCAACAATGAGCATTAGCTGGAAACAGTTGGGGGGTTGACATCAGAAGGTGAAATACAGGGAAAAGAAAAAAAGGATTGCGGGACAAATACAATTCTGCACAAGACTAGCGGTCTCTTAGGCAGAACAGCTCGAGGGGAGGTGTGAGGGAACTTCACACAAAGGAAAATAAGGGAGCTAGGTGTTGCATAACATCGGCTGATTGGAGATAAAGCACGAATCCTTGCATTCGGACTTGACCTGACGAGGGCCTCGAGGCTCAGTTAGCACCGAGTGTTGTGTTTAGAAGGGACAGTTTAACACTACTAATCTGAATGCAGAATATTTGTTTCTTTTTTTTGTGAGATTACATAATTGTCGCAGCATGTTTATATTATTCTAATCCTCTATCCATGGTTTCTGGATATTTCTATGCACATGTTTTGTGTGTTTGTATTGGGTAGTTTGGTTATTTTATAGACTTTTATTCGTATGTTTGGCTTTAGAAGATATGGATGGCGCAGTGGTGCACAACATTATTTAAAATGCAAAATGTATAACACCGTGAAGTTAACAGTTAAAACATGCCTATAATGTTCTGTTTCTGTAGTCGTCTTTTCCTTTTTAGGGGTTCATAGATGGCATAGAAAGTTTAGTTTGCATGGTGTGCATTTCCTTTTTGTGACTGCATCTGTAATAAATCGACAAATTGATTATTTATTTATTTATTTGTAAATTACAATCTGAAATCTAAGGACAAGGCTTTCCGGCCGGGTCACCTCTTGGCCTTCGTATCCCAATCTTGCCAAACTGTATTTCAAGGTTAATTGTATGTAAGTGAACTCATGAATTGTAGTCGAATGAAAGACACACACAGACTAGGCTTTGGTCCTGTCTAATGATGGCAAAGGAAATGACTGTCAGAAATAGGATGAGAATTGGTGCAGCCAGAGTTAAATCGAGTCAAGCGTTTTGACATCTTCATGCTTTGCCATTTTCATTGCATTGTGAATTTTTCTTGTGTTTTGGCTTCTTTGTTTTGCGTTTGCTTTTTTAAATTGCATTGTGCTGTGGTTCATCCTTTGTTGGAATGGAATTAAAGTGAAAAGATGTGAGGTTAAACATTAGAAACTGAAATGGAAATCAGTGTGGACATTCCAAGCTAGTTTTTAGTTGGATCTTTTCCAGCCGAAAAGGCCTGGTGACTCAGATGACATGAGTTCTTCCACTCTTGCTAGACGCGATTGTAACCTGATTAATATTTGAAGCTTCTGTGAAGAACACAGCGATAGTCTGCTTACGTGTGTTAATGGTTGGCTGACACCAGCTCTGTCCCAGGATTTTCGGTGTGTGTTTAGTGCTGCCATTTTCCATGACAAGCTCACAGACAGGTTGCTACTGAAGAACATGAAGTTCTCAGTCACTCTTCGCTTAAAAGCTTATGGGGTGTGTAGCTAAATACATGACTTGTGTAAACTTGAGCAAAGAACAGCTATGTGCAGCATCCTTATACAATATAGGTGACACAATATCTTTCGTCTTTTTCAGATCTCAAGGCGTTACTCAGCTGCCCTACACTAGGAGGCTTGCTGGACAAGCAAGAGAAGGATCCCTGTGAGCCCCTGAAAACCTCCCCTCCTGTGCCCCCTCCCACGATGGCTCTGGCCTCTTTCCATCTGATGCAAACCCTAAAGAACTCTCCGGCGGCTCTGCGGCGACGCTTCCGTCGTGACCGCACCGAGAGCCTCTCTCACGGGGATCCCCTATTCAAAGTGCACTACCTCGGCACTAAGAAGATCTTCTCCCTGGATTTGGAGCAGGCAGAGGATGCCATCGATGGACTGTTGGATGGTGCGCCAGGGAAACTTTCGAAGGACCACGCGTTGGTGGTGCGACCCCGATATGTGGAAGTGAAAGAACTGAGCACTGGAAGGCAGCTCACCAAGACCTACTTGCAGGACATTGCGTACTGTGCCTCGCACGCAGCCCGGCCCAATGTGTTCCTGTACATCTGCAGGCAGCCGGGGCAGCAGCTACAGTGCAGAGTGTTCTGGTGCAGTCGAGCAGAGCGAGCGAAGGACATGACCGCCTGTCTGGCGAGGTCCTTTCAGAGAGCGCTGAATGACTGGCAGGGTGGATGTGCCACTCTACCCCCTGGGGACGGGGCTGCTAAAGAGCCCGAGATGCCTGGTACGCCAACTCCGGCCAAAGGATCGACGTTGCCAGCCAGTCTGGGCAAAGGTGAGTTTAGCAACAAACACGTCATCGGAGCACGCTGTTGTACTCTAGGACCGGTCTCGTTAAGGCTTTGTGTCTAAATTATAAACACAGTTTTAAGAAGTCGAGCTTTGCTCAAAAATCTTGATCTCAAGGTAGGGCGATGTTGATAATTCACAATATACATTTATAAATTATTTTTAAAGATTCACAATATTGGCTCTTTAATAAACAAAAGCATAATTAAATCTGTTTCAATGTAGGAGTTTTAAGAATCTCATGAACTCCTTTTTCAGTAAAAAATATTATTATTTAAAAATAATAATTTTATAATGTCTAAATAAAAAACAACAACTAAGTAATTACTCAATTTCTGATATTTGTACTATTTTCTTTTCTTCTTTTTTTTTTAAATCTGAAACTGTCTCTCATATGTTTGCTTTGTTTTGGCAATAAAAATAGTAGAAAACGCCAGTTAATGGTCAGGTTTTTCATCTTTCACTCCACTGCTTTTATTTTTTCCAGAAATTAAGACGCGATAATAAAGAAATAAAGATATAATTATTTTTGGTCATATCAGACTGATATCAAGGGAAAGGCCAAGTAAATTTTCAATAGTTTGGTTCAATTTGATTTGATTGGCTTAATGATTTTGTTTTTTTTCGTAATAAACATTTTCATTAACAATCACATCCAGCTAATTCAGAGAGACACACAAAACATTTTTATTTATTTATTGATGACTTTTTGTCACTGTGATGAATGAATCTAAAACATAATGTAGCAGTACAAAAAAACAATACAGCAGTCATAAGTTGTGCAATAATCAAACATGTTTAAAACACTACTTTAAAACACTCGTAACATTTACTGTGCGTTTGTTATAACATTCTTTTCCTACGTCGCCCGTGTCATCATCTCATTGGAGCCTAATGTCCTAACTGAGGAATGCAAGCGCTAGATTATTGAATTAATTTAATTGTGTTATTGCAAATGCTATCCTTTGTTTTTGTTGTGCGGCAGTGCGCTGGAAGAAGAGGGGCTCCGTGTCTCGCAGCCCTCTCCGCTCGGTCACAAGAAGAGGTTCTTCCAGCGACGCCTGGCATTGAGACCCTGCTCCACTCGAACCTTGACCTTGTTCAGTTTTAGAGCTCTGGAACTTCCAGCTTTGAATGGAAGGAAAAAGTCAACCACACCTAAAACTAGTGGAATATTTTACCTCTGATAGTTTGCTTCTGATGTTTGGGGTTCACACGATCAACATCAGCAACAGATTGGGGACTTGATTTTTAAGTCCTGAGCTGGAATTTAGCTTTTGCATCCCAGGGTCGAGTGTTTCCGTCAGCTGAGTACGTGGCTGGGTGGCGTGTCTGTGAGCGTTGTGTTTGAGGGGTCGGGAAAGCCTCTGTGTGGAGAGAGGGTGGATGCGCGAGGGTAAACAGAAGCAGGAAGAGGACGGCGCAGAGGCAGAGCTTTTAAAAGTGTTTTATTCCAACGGGACAAAGAAGCTAGTGCCTTTTACGAGAGTACAAGTTTTATTTCAAAATAGTGTCCGCTTTTAAACATTCATTTTCTATTGAGTTTTATTATCTTACACCTTGAAGTAAACAATTCACAGTATTTTTAACTCCATGGTTTAGCTGACTTGTAACTTAATGGTTGGACAATTCTGGATTGATTTCAGTCCGTCTTATTTTGTCTGTTTCTACCTCAGTTTTCTTTTTTCATGCGTTTTTTCCTGCTTTGACGTTGAACTGCAGTACATGAGTTGACTGCTTTTAAAGTATGTCAATGCTGCTCATAGAGTTTATCGAGGCTTTAGTTGATTTAGTTTCTATACAACGATAAGCTTTTCTGTTAGTCTTTCTCCGAACAGGAAAAAGCCAATTAAGTCAGTGTTTCCATGTTGAAGAATGAAGAACTTTAGATTTGAATGAAGCTGAAAATGAAGTATTTTGAAGAGAATCACTCTGGTTTGTGACTGGAGCAAACAAGAGCAGTTACAGTAGGCTCTCTGTTACAGGCGCTCGCTGGGAATTCTGGGTAGTTTACAGTCAGTGCCTCCATGTATTTAACACTTATGTCTGTTTCGAGGTAGTCCTCGGGGGCTTTTAATGTTTTTTCATTTAAGTACTTTTAAGCCTACAACGACTGCAGGTCAGCTGATCTGTTCCGTCTGCTTCATGAGGTGAATGATGTTCTGTGAATGTTGTGCCTTGTTTAAGCCCACTTGCATGTACATATTTAAATATTAAATGTATTTTATGAACTATTAAACATTTTATACTCGAGCTCTTGTGTTGTGTATTGCTTTCTTTAAGAAACTGATCTTATGGGAAAAACAGTTTTTAATTTGTATTTATTCTGAATAGATTATTCAAAGTTAAACATCAATAATTGAAATGATGTTAAAAGGTGACTCTTAATTTGGAGTGTTTCAAAATTTAACAAAAGAAAGAACAAAAAAAATGTAAACTACAATGTCTTGCTATAAGAACATTATGCAATTGTACATTAAGCAAGGAAGAGAGCAAACAAAAGCGTAGATGTAAAGGTATAAAATGAAAAAAAAAAAGTAAAAGGGGTACAAAGATACAACAGTTATTAAATATTAAAACACATCGATACAAAAACATTCTATACAAAGCTACAACCCAAAGGATTTGGCATAAGGCTGCTAAAAGTAAGTCTCAAAAGATGAACGTGTAACATTAAAACAGTAAAATGCCTTCTATTTTTCCTCTCAATATACTTATAGATTTAATAAATGTAAGCAGCTTAAAAAGACATTTAAATTTGTTCACAAAACGAGTAAGTACAGTTTACAGTTTCTCCATAAACGCTCCATTCTTGACAAATATTCAACCCTTGCTTCATGAAAACAACGGTATGGTCTCAGTTTAACTTTTTTTTTAAAGTCGAGGGTTTGACAAGGTTCACCTGACAAAAACATAACAGCTAAAACAACTAAATTGAGAAACCTCACCTCAACAAGGGCTAAAAAAAAAAGCTTAAAAATATATTAAACCATCATTTATTGCCTGTACTCTGTGGTTCAGAAATTATTTTTAATTAAAATTGACAATATCAAAAGAAGTTATAATTTGCTGCATCTATTATTATTTTGTAAATGTTCAAGTATTGCTGAATGAGCATCATGGCTGTTTATCTAGTGTAAGTACAGAAGAAAGTATTCATCAACACACAAAAAGAAGTGTTTTTAATTTAAACACAAGTGCCACAGTTAAACAAACACTGTCTGGTGATGCATGGAGTCACGATACATCGATAATCAATTATTAATCAAATAATGTGGCTAATAACCGAATCAGGAGGTACCCAAGGTAGGTAGCTCTTCAAGAGTTTTGTGTGGGAAGCTGCTAGTAAATCCTGTTAAAGCAGCAGATTAAAATACTTTCATAAGGTTCTGCTCCTGAAAAAGAGCTAGGGCTGACATCTCAGAGCTTTCAGTCACATGCTAAAACCTCAGTGTTTATTTAACCTCTTGTTTTTCAGAAATTAATGGTCGGAAAATTCAAAAACAAACACAACATTCATGCTTCAGCTTGTGACCGCTTGGGCTTAGGGCAGAATCAGTTAAAGACATTAATAGTGTTTTTGCAGTGTATTTATTTCCCCTCCGGTGATCTGGCGCATAAGGGACTCGTTTTTTCCCAGCTCTTTGACTTGTTGGTCTCCAGGAGGCTCTGGAAGTGAAGCTTTCTCAGTGCCTTCAATTCTGCAACAACTGAGAAGAAACTTTGCGTTAGAGGAGTGTTTCACAAACAGGGGTACTATAAGTAACCTGAGGGGTGCTAGGAAAATCTTCTATCATTGTGTCATAAATAAAACTTAAATGATAGCTATTACGCACACAAATCTGTGAAATAATTTAGGTGTTTAAGGTTCTGTATCTTGAAAAACCTGACTTTTCAGAGGATGTTTTAGGATTTTCAGAGCATGTTTTAGTATTGTCCACTCATCAAAAACAAGCAAGTCAGTGATTCATGCATGTTTTTGTAATCCTATTGTAATTCCTACGAGAGAAGATGCAGCTTAGTCCCTTTATATAAAGCTGTATATATTCAGCTTAGTGCCTTTATATAAAGCTGTATATATTCATCTTAGTTCCTTTATATGAAGCTGTATATATTCAGCTTAGTCCCTTTATATAAAGCTGTATATATTCAACTTAGTTCCTTTATATGAAGCTGTATATATTCAGCTTAGTGCCTTTATATGAAGCTGTATATATTCAACTTAGTCCCTTTATATAAAGCTGTATATATTCAGCTTAGTCCCTTTATATAAAGCTGTATATATTCAGCTTAGTCCCTTTATATAAAGCTGTATATATTCAGCTTAGTCCCTTTATATAAAGCTGTATATATTCAGCTTAGTCCCTTTATATAAAGCTGTATATATTCAGCTTAGTCCCTTTATATAAAGCTGTATATATTCAACTTAGTGCCTTTATATGAAGCTGTATATATTCAACTTAGTCCCTTTATATAAAGCTGTATATATTCAGCTTAGTGCCTTTATATGAAGCTGTATATATTCAGCTTAGTCCCTTTATATAAAGCTGTATATATTCAGCTTAGTCCCTTTACATAAAGCTGTATATATTCAACTTAGTGCCTTTATATGAAGCTGTATATATTCAGCTTAGTCCCTTTATATAAAGCTGTATATATTCAGCTTAGTCCCTTTACATAAAGCTGTATATATTCAGCTTAGTGCCTTTATATGAAGCTGTATATATTCAACTTAGTCCCTTTATATAAAGCTGTATATATTCAGCTTAGTCCCTTTATATAAAGCTGTATATATTCAGCTTAGTCCCTTTATATAAAGCTGTATATATTCAGCTTAGTCCCTTTATATAAAGCTGTATATATTCAGCTTAGTCCCTTTATATAAAGCTGTATATATTCAGCTTAGTCCCTTTATATAAAGCTGTATATATTCAGCTTAGTCCCTTTATATAAAGCTGTATATATTCAGCTTAGTCCCTTTATATAAAGCTGTATATATTCAACTTAGTGCCTTTATATGAAGCTGTATATATTCAACTTAGTCCCTTTATATGAAGCTGTATATATTCAGCTTAGTCCCTTTATATAAAGCTGTATATATTCAGCTTAGTCCCTTTATATAAAGCTGTATATATTCAGCTTAGTGCCTTTATATGAAGCTGTATATATTCAACTTAGTCCCTTTATATAAAGCTGTATATATTCAGCTTAGTCCCTTTATATAAAGCTGTATATATTCAACTTAGTGCCTTTATATGAAGCTGTATATATTCAACTTAGTCCCTTTATATAAAGCTGTATATATTCAGCTTAGTGCCTTTATATGAAGCTGTATATATTCAACGTAGTCCCTTTATATAAAGCTGTATATATTCAGCTTAGTCCCTTTATATAAAGCTGTATATATTCAGCTTAGTCCCTTTATATAAAGCTGTATATATTCAGCTTAGTCCCTTTATATAAAGCTGTATATATTCAACTTAGTCCCTTTATATAAAGCTGTATATATTCAGCTTAGTGCCTTTATATGAAGCTGTATATATTCAACTTAGTCCCTTTATATAAAGCTGTATATATTCAGCTTAGTCCCTTTATATAAAGCTGTATATATTCAGCTTAGTCCCTTTATATAAAGCTGTATATATTCAACTTAGTGCCTTTATATAAAGCTGTATATATTCAGCTTAGTGCCTTTATATGAAGCTGTATATATTCAGCTTAGTTCCTTTATATGAAGCTGTATATATTCAGCTTAGTCCCTTTATATAAAGCTGTATATATTCAGCTTAGTCCCTTTATATAAAGCTGTATATATTCAGCTTAGTGCCTTTATATGAAGCTGTATATATTCAACTTAGTCCCTTTATATAAAGCTGTATATATTCAGCTTAGTCCCTTTATATAAAGCTGTATATATTCAGCTTAGTCCCTTTATATAAAGCTGTATATATTCAACTTAGTGCCTTTATATGAAGCTGTATATATTCAACTTAGTCCCTTTATATAAAGCTGTATATATTCAGCTTAGTGCCTTTATATGAAGCTGTATATATTCAACGTAGTCCCTTTATATAAAGCTGTATATATTCAGCTTAGTCCCTTTATATAAAGCTGTATATATTCAGCTTAGTCCCTTTATATAAAGCTGTATATATTCAGCTTAGTCCCTTTATATAAAGCTGTATATATTCAACTTAGTCCCTTTATATAAAGCTGTATATATTCAGCTTAGTGCCTTTATATGAAGCTGTATATATTCAACTTAGTCCCTTTATATAAAGCTGTATATATTCAGCTTAGTGCCTTTATATAAAGCTGTATATATTCAGCTTAGTCCCTTTATATAAAGCTGTATATATTCAGCTTAGTCCCTTTATATAAAGCTGTATATATTCAACTTAGTGCCTTTATATGAAGCTGTATATATTCAACTTAGTCTCTTTAAATAAAGCTGTATATATTCAGCTTAGTGCCTTTATATAAAGCTGTATATATTCAGCTTAGTGCCTTTATATAAAGCTGTATATATTCAACTTAGTCCCTTTATATAAAGCTGTATATATTCAACTTAGTGCCTTTATATGAAGCTGTATATATTCAGCTTAGTCCCTTTATATAAAGCTGTATATATTCAACTTAGTCCCTTTATATAAAGCTGTATATATTCAGCTTAGTCCCTTTATATAAAGCTGTATATATTCAGCTTAGTCCCTTTATATAAAGCTGTATATATTCAGCTTAGTCCCTTTATATAAAGCTGTGTATATTCAACTTAGTGCCTTTATATGAAGCTGTATATATTCAACTTAGTCTCTTTATATAAAGCTGTATATATTCAGCTTAGTGCCTTTATATAAAGCTGTATATATTCAGCTTAGTGCCTTTATATAAAGCTGTATATATTCAACTTAGTGCCTTTATATGAAGCTGTATATATTCAGCTTAGTCCCTTTATATAAAGCTGTATATATTCAACTTAGTCCCTTTATATAAAGCTGTATATATTCAGCTTAGTCCCTTTATATAAAGCTGTATATATTCAACTTAGTCCCTTTATATAAAGCTGTATATATTCAGCTTAGTGCCTTTATATGAAGCTGTATATATTCAACTTAGTGCCTTTATATGAAGCTGTATATATTCAGCTTAGTCCCTTTATATAAAGCTGTATATATTCAACTTAGTCCCTTTATATAAAGCTGTATATATTCAGCTTAGTCCCTTTATATAAAGCTGTATATATTCAACTTAGTCCCTTTATATAAAGCTGTATATATTCAGCTTAGTGCCTTTATATGAAGCTGTATATATTCAACTTAGTCCCTTTATATAAAGCTGTATATATTCAACTTAGTCCCTTTATATAAAGCTGTATATATTCAGCTTAGTCCCTTTATATAAAGCTGTATATATTCAACTTAGTCCCTTTATATAAAGCTGTATATATTCAGCTTAGTCCCTTTATATAAAGCTGTATATATTCAACTTAGTCCCTTTATATAAAGCTGTATATATTCAGCTTAGTGCCTTTATATGAAGCTGTATATATTCAGCTTAGTCCCTTTATATAAAGCTGTATATATTCAGCTTAGTCCCTTTATATAAAGCTGTATATATTCAACTTAGTCCCTTTATATAAAGCTGTATATATTCAGCTTAGTGCCTTTATATGAAGCTGTATATATTCAACTTAGTCCCTTTATATAAAGCTGTATATATTCAGCTTAGTCCCTTTATATAAAGCTGTATATATTCAGCTTAGTCCCTTTATATAAAGCTGTATATATTCAACTTAGTGCCTTTATATGAAGCTGTATATATTCAACTTAGTCCCTTTATATAAAGCTGTATATATTCAGCTTAGTGCCTTTATATGAAGCTGTATATATTCAGCTTAGTTCCTTTATATGAAGCTGTATATATTCAGCTTAGTCCCTTTATATAAAGCTGTATATATTCAGCTTAGTCCCTTTATATAAAGCTGTATATATTCAGCTTAGTGCCTTTATATGAAGCTGTATATATTCAACTTAGTCCCTTTATATAAAGCTGTATATATTCAGCTTAGTCCCTTTATATAAAGCTGTATATATTCAGCTTAGTCCCTTTATATAAAGCTGTATATATTCAACTTAGTGCCTTTATATGAAGCTGTATATATTCAACTTAGTCCCTTTATATAAAGCTGTATATATTCAGCTTAGTGCCTTTATATGAAGCTGTATATATTCAACGTAGTCCCTTTATATAAAGCTGTATATATTCAGCTTAGTCCCTTTATATAAAGCTGTATATATTCAGCTTAGTCCCTTTATATAAAGCTGTATATATTCAGCTTAGTCCCTTTATATAAAGCTGTATATATTCAACTTAGTCCCTTTATATAAAGCTGTATATATTCAGCTTAGTGCCTTTATATGAAGCTGTATATATTCAACTTAGTCCCTTTATATAAAGCTGTATATATTCAGCTTAGTGCCTTTATATAAAGCTGTATATATTCAGCTTAGTCCCTTTATATAAAGCTGTATATATTCAGCTTAGTCCCTTTATATAAAGCTGTATATATTCAACTTAGTGCCTTTATATGAAGCTGTATATATTCAACTTAGTCTCTTTATATAAAGCTGTATATATTCAGCTTAGTGCCTTTATATAAAGCTGTATATATTCAGCTTAGTGCCTTTATATAAAGCTGTATATATTCAACTTAGTCCCTTTATATAAAGCTGTATATATTCAACTTAGTGCCTTTATATGAAGCTGTATATATTCAGCTTAGTCCCTTTATATAAAGCTGTATATATTCAACTTAGTCCCTTTATATAAAGCTGTATATATTCAGCTTAGTCCCTTTATATAAAGCTGTATATATTCAGCTTAGTCCCTTTATATAAAGCTGTATATATTCAGCTTAGTCCCTTTATATAAAGCTGTGTATATTCAACTTAGTGCCTTTATATGAAGCTGTATATATTCAACTTAGTCTCTTTATATAAAGCTGTATATATTCAGCTTAGTGCCTTTATATAAAGCTGTATATATTCAGCTTAGTGCCTTTATATAAAGCTGTATATATTCAACTTAGTGCCTTTATATGAAGCTGTATATATTCAGCTTAGTCCCTTTATATAAAGCTGTATATATTCAGCTTAGTCCCTTTATATAAAGCTGTGTATATTCAACTTAGTGCCTTTATATGAAGCTGTATATATTCAACTTAGTCTCTTTATATAAAGCTGTATATATTCAGCTTAGTCCCTTTATATAAAGCTGTATATATTCAACTCAGTCCCTTTATATAAAGCTGTATATATTCAGCTTAGTCCCTTTATATAAAGCTGTGTATATTCAACTTAGTGCCTTTATATGAAGCTGTATATATTCAACTTAGTCCCTTTATATAAAGCTGTATATATTCAGCTTAGTGCCTTTATATAAAGCTGTATATATTCAACTTAGTGCCTTTATATAAAGCTGTATATATTCAGCTTAGTCCCTTTATATAAAGCTGTATATATTCAACTCAGTCCCTTTATATAAAGCTGTATATATTCAGCTTAGTGCCTTTATATGAAGCTGTATATATTCAACTTAGTCCCTTTATATAAAGCTGTATATATTCAGCTTAGTGCCTTTATATAAAGCTGTATATATTCAGCTTAGTCCCTTTATATAAAGCTGTATATATTCAACTTAGTGCCTTTATATGAAGCTGTATATATTCAACTTAGTCTCTTTATATAAAGCTGTATATATTCAGCTTAGTGCCTTTATATAAAGCTGTATATATTCAGCTTAGTGCCTTTATATAAAGCTGTATATATTCAACTTAGTCCCTTTATATAAAGCTGTATATATTCAACTTAGTGCCTTTATATGAAGCTGTATATATTCAGCTTAGTCCCTTTATATAAAGCTGTATATATTCAACTTAGTCCCTTTATATAAAGCTGTATATATTCAGCTTAGTCCCTTTATATAAAGCTGTATATATTCAACTTAGTGCCTTTATATGAAGCTGTATATATTCAACTTAGTCTCTTTATATAAAGCTGTATATATTCAGCTTAGTGCCTTTATATAAAGCTGTATTTATTCAGCTTAGTGCCTTTATATAAAGCTGTATATATTCAACTTAGTCCCTTTATATAAAGCTGTATATATTCAGCTTAGTGCCTTTATATGAAGCTGTATATATTCAACTTAGTCCCTTTATATAAAGCTGTATATATTCAGCTTAGTGCCTTTATATAAAGCTGTATATATTCAGCTTAGTCCCTTTATATAAAGCTGTATATATTCAGCTTAGTGCCTTTATATGAAGCTGTATATATTCAACTTAGTCCCTTTATATAAAGCTGTATATATTCAGCTTAGTGCCTTTATATGAAGCTGTATATATTCAACTTAGTCCCTTTATATAAAGCTGTATATATTCAGCTTAGTGCCTTTATATGAAGCTGTATATATTCAACTTAGTCCCTTTATATAAAGCTGTATATATTCAGCTTAGTGCCTTTATATAAAGCTGTATATATTCAGCTTAGTCCCTTTATATAAAGCTGTATATATTCAACTTAGTCCCTTTATATAAAGCTGTATATATTCAACTTAGTCCCTTTATATAAAGCTGTATATATTCAACTTAGTGCCTTTATATGAAGCTGTATATATTCAACTTAGTCTCTTTATATAAAGCTGTATATATTCAGCTTAGTGCCTTTATATAAAGCTGTATATTTTCAGCTTAGTGCCTTTATATAAAGCTGTATATATTCAACTTAGTCCCTTTATATAAAGCTGTATATATTCAGCTTAGTGCCTTTATATGAAGCTGTATATATTCAGCTTAGTTCCTTTATATGAAGCTGTATATATTCAACTTAGTCCCTTTATATAAAGCTGTATATATTCAACTTAGTCCCTTTATATAAAGCTGTATATATTCAACTTAGTCCCTTTATATAAAGCTGTATATATTCAACTTAGTCCCTTTATATAAAGCTGTATATATTCAACTTAGTGCCTTTATATGAAGCTGTATATATTCAACTTAGTCTCTTTATATAAAGCTGTATATATTCAGCTTAGTGCCTTTATATAAAGCTGTATATATTCAGCTTAGTGCCTTTATATAAAGCTGTATATATTCAACTTAGTCCCTTTATATAAAGCTGTATATATTCAGCTTAGTGCCTTTATATGAAGCTGTATATATTCAACTTAGTCTCTTTATATAAAGCTGTATATATTCAGCTTAGTGCCTTTATATAAAGCTGTATATATTCAGCTTAGTGCCTTTATATAAAGCTGTATATATTCAACTTAGTCCCTTTATATAAAGCTGTATATATTCAACTTAGTGCCTTTATATGAAGCTGTATATATTCAGCTTAGTCCCTTTATATAAAGCTGTATATATTCAACTTAGTCCCTTTATATAAAGCTGTATATATTCAGCTTAGTCCCTTTAAACCGCCATTTTGTCCAGCATATGTTTTACGCAGCAGATGCTCTTCCAGCAGCAACTCATCACTGCTGAAACATCCACACACTCGCGTTCAGTTAAGGACAATTTAGCTTTCCCAATTCACTTGTACAGTATGTCTTTGGACTTGCAGGGGAAACCGGAGCACCCGGAGTAAACCCACCCGATGTCCACACAGAAATGCTGACACAGCCAAGGCTCGAACCAGCGACCTTCTTGCTATGCAGCGATCTTTGCGCAACGTATATGAATATACAAAAATTAAGTACATTTAATAGATTTCAAGAACAGACCATCAAGTTTTAGATTTTTAAAATGTTTTAAGACGTTTAGATAAAAAAGCTTTGCGAGAACACAACACAAAGGAATCTTCTGACCAAGTGTTAAGCAACTAAATGCTTCGAATTTAGAGCAGAAATCGACCTACTTAACCTAACCTGCAAATACTTTGTTGCTACAAATCTTCCGCATGTTTAGACCATGACAAGAAAAAAAATCCAGTTTATAATTACCTTTTATATTGAAAATATGTAATTATGTGTTTTCCCCACAAATCAGGGAGATCCTATAATAATAAAATACTGAATAAAAAAACGTTGGTAGTGTTTAGTACTGAGGCTAAATGTTTTTATCTGACACATTTTTACAGCAGTTTAAGTTAGCTCCCAAATAGTCCTGCTGTTGGGAGCTACCACATCTTAAAATGATTTAACAGGATAAGGAGGTCAGAAAGATGAAATTAGAGGCTAAGCTATGTTTAGATTCTTGTATTGTAATTTGTGTAAATCATTGAAGAAGAACAATGATGGAGGCCAACTCAAAGTGTTTCCTTGATTCTCTTCTTCTGAAGAATTCTAGCTTTGTTCTCACCCAGATCATAGAAGGGTTCCTCCGGGTTTCCCTGAAGCACAACCATCTCCAGGAAATTCAGCAGGGCCCCGGTGACCAGGAAGCGTTCTGGGAGGGTCAGGCTCTGGAGGTAGCGCAGGTCCAGGGAGAAGGGGTTGTCGGGGGGAGGCATGGTGCACAGTCCCACCAACTCACTCACCACGTCCCACACATGAGTCCCTGCAGCACAGGTCACAGGTTTGAAGAAGATGAGTTTGCTTAATTAAACATCATATTTGTTTGGATACTTTTATTATTTATTTATATTATATTAATGGTGAATCAAAGTTATTTCAAGATTTTCACTGACCTTGAGATGATGAAAGCCAGTCTGTGATGGACTTGAGCTTCATTGGTGTGTCTCTGACCAGAGTGTCGGTTCCTCCCACGTTTACGAGTCGCTCGTGATTGGATCGAATCCAGGCATATGGTTGGTTGTACTTTGCATAGCCAGCTAACAGGAACAGGGTACAGTTCATTTCCTGCATAGGCAAAAACACTCTTGAGAGCTTTTAACTATTAGATGATGTCTTGAACTTTCATTGACATGAAACTTAAAAAGTAAGTAGATGGACTGTTTTGAAGGGTGGAAAGAATAATACAAAAAAACCTCAAGGAAAAGAACTACTATTTTAGTGAAAATGTACTCAAGTACAAGTAAAGTAACCTAAACTCTACTAAAGTAAAGAGCTTGCACACATAGTTTATTGTATGTAGGGGCCAATTTTGATTGGTGTCTTTTAAGACTCCAATCAAAGAAGTTGATTGAAGTTGATCTTCTAAATACAGTTATACCTCGACATTTGTTTCATGTTACGAAAAGTCCAAGATATGAAAAAACGAGTGCGAGAAATACTTACATGTACATACTCAACTTTTGAAATTCGGCCGGCTGACAACACTGAACATCACATGACTGCATTCATTGCACCACCAACAGTTCTGCTCTCCTATTGGTCAGTGCCAGCCCTGATGCTGTGTGTTTGTGTGAATCATCCTGCTCTCCTATTGGTCAGATTATACAGTTTATATAGTTTCGTGTTGGTGTCCTAAATTTGTGAATATTTTCGTGTTGCTTTTTTGGAAACATATTTTTATGGCCGTGGCTCTCCTCACCTCCTCCTCCTCCTCCCCTCCTCCTCTTCCTCTCCTCTTCCTCCCCTCCTCCTTCTCCTCCTCCCCCTCCTCTTCCTCCCCTCCTCCTCCTCCCCTCCTCCTTCTCCTCCTCTCCTCCTCCTCCTCCTCCTCCCCTCCTCCTCCTTCTCCTCCTCTCCTCCTCCTCCTCCTCCTCCTCCCCTCCTCCTCCTCCCCTCCTCCTCCTCCTCCCCTCCTCCTCCTCCTCTTCTGACACTTCACCACATCGCCTCACTCGAAAGGTAAGGGTTATTATTTTTCATTCGTTTTATTATGGTTACATTGTTTTATTATTATTTATTAGATTTATAAAATGTATTTAATGTGTACTTTTAAAGATTGAAGAATCCTACTTTATTTTTTCCCTGGTTTTCCGTGTTATTTTCTATTTTTAGTGTTATTTCTGTGTGGCTTGGAACGGATTAAGTGTTTTACATGTAAAACTTGCTTCAACATTCAAAAAATCCAGGAAACGAAGTCCACCTCGGAACGGATTAATTTCGTATCATGAGGTATCACTGTATTCAGTTTCAGTGACTCTGTGATTAGGAAATGTTGTGAGACAGGGCCAAATTTAATCAAATATTTATACATAATATATAGTGTACTGTTGAATGTGCATTTAAAACTGGAGACGATTTGATTCATCTTCTTCACATGTTTAGTCATTGGATAAAAGGTGAGGTACTCCACGAAATTGGAGGTTTGGAGATTTGTCTTTGCGATCAACGTAACATTAAGGTGTGGTGTGTGTGCACCTAAAGTGATACTCACAGGAACAGCAATCTCTCTCTCGCTGGGTGAGGCAGGGAGAAGATCAGCAGCGTCACTCCTGAGAAAGCATAACTGAGGATCATTAAACCCTCTCTCTCAACAGCTTTATCACTGCAACATTCATTGGGTGTTCTCTTTCCACCTGCTGGGAATCTCTGCTCCTTCTCTCTGCTGGTTTTGAAGTGGAACTGGTTCTTCCTCTGGCAAGGGCGAGTTGGCATAGTCACTGTCCAGACTGTAACTGCTACTGAAGGTTGAGCTGGTGAAGTCAGAGGCAACAGACACGGGGGCGCCAGGAGAATGCCATTTCTGGACGCAAGCAAGATCAAACATTCCTGCAACAAATGTGATGCATCTAATGTCTGAGAATGACTGCAGGATGCGTTTTAGAGTCGTAAAGGCATCAATCGAGCTTCACTCTGTGTCTGTTGTTTTAGGATTTATGTAGCTTTGATCACTAACGGTTACAGTAAAATCCTCTGTTCCATTCCTGCTGGCTGAAGAACAGAGTCAGGGATCATTATTGCTTCCTAGTCTTTATTGATGAGCCACTTTTCTCCACTCTGTAAAAAGTGAGTCTCTGTTTCTCCTATATTAAGTTGTATAATTGACTAAATTACTACAGAAATTACTATTCTGTAATGGTTCTGTTTGTTGTTTATTAGGGCGGGAACAGCAAATGGCTTTATAGTGCCACCTAACACGTTTTAGTTGCTGGTGCGCAGTTGTCATATCTTCATCTTCATGTCGGCTTTCTTCCCTTTCGGGGTCGCCACAGCGGAATGAACCGCCAACTCTCTGGCATGTGTTTTACGCAGCGGATGCCCTTCCAGCCGCAACCCATCACTGGGAAATACGTGACAGTTGTCATACGTGAATAAAATTTGGTACACATGTGTAAGGTACAAGATAAACAATTTACTCATATAAGCCATGTTTCCAAACTCATCAAGAAGTCAGTTATTTTGCAAAAACCTCTAAAAAGAGGTTCTTTGACAAATTCTTCCCCCAGATTTTATCGGAACTTCTCCAAACTTTAACGAGGTTATCAAAAATCATACACCATGTTAAACTGTGAAATGGGTTTTGCTATGATAAAGGGTGTGGCCATGGCAGCCAGCAAATGTTCCTATAGCAAACATTTTAAAAACATTTTAGCTGCTGGTTCACTAATGAAATTTGAAACACAAATGCATGGTACCAAGACGAATGAAAATTAAATATATTTTGTGCTTCCAAACTTGATAGGAAGTCAGATATTTGCACTTTAGCATATTCTATACTACGAACTCTTGCCAAAGAAGTTATCCAAACATCTAAAAACTCATAGGTATACGCCTAGTTAAATTGAGAAGCTTTTTTTGGCTGTAATAAATGGCATGGCCATGGCGGGCAGCTGTTATATCTCAGGTATACATTATCTAATTGGGCCCAAACTTATCACCTTCTGAACATGTTCAACATATATTATACGTCTTAGCACCACCTAGTGGTGAGCATTTACAACAATTTTTATTTACACTTCTATTCAGGTGTGTATCACATGCACAAATAAAATTGATCTCAAATTGATTGTCCTCTGGCTAGTGTTTCCAGGGAAAAAACAGAGTAAATGGGCAGCACCACAGTCGGGGCATTGCTTGAGATCTAACTCTTTAATGCAACGGTCACATGATGATAAACATTACTTGAATAGGATCACATACAACAGTTTGAAACTGTAAGGTCCAGCCCATATGTGCTATTAGTGTGAAGTTGAGCTGAATTCGACTTTGACCAGTGATACAGCATCATTTGACGCGACTACCAACACTGGATTAGTGAGAGCATGAGTTTATTGAAATATTACATATTGAAATATTACATAAAGCAAGATGACATTTTTAGAACTTCAGTGTTGATGTGAAGTACGTTAGAGGGAACCATGCTGCAGTTTGTATTATTTACATTTAGAGCTTAGTATTCTTTAAACATCTGAGCTCACAACAGCTAGTGAGACCGGCCCTTAAGTCAAGTGTGTCCCATGAGGTTGACGTGAATGGTTAAATTTGCACAGAAAGATCACAGGCAAGTCAATGTTGTGATATTTGTATAAACTAATAACTGGACTGTTCCAATGCAGATGAAACCTGGTGGTGTCTAGTTTGCATTTATGGAAAGCCTTCTATTTTATTCTCCAGTGTTTTCTGTGAGCCTCAGGTCAGAGGTTTCTTTTATTACATCATTGTCTATTTATTGATTCACTTTAGTAATCTTTTTCTCCTACTAGTCAGTGTGTCAATTATCTAAGGTTGTCTTTGTCGCGAGAGTTTAATGACCTGTTGGGTTTTTTGCTGTTATTTATTTAAACTTGCTTGGATCTCTGACTGTCAGTCATTAAGTTCTGCAACCCCATCTCAGCAGAGATCTTAATTCTCACCTTCACTCGTGGGGCAATTTGGTGACTTCAACTCACACTAAACCGGTTTTTTTTTTTTGGAATATGGAACGAAGCTGAAGTACCAGGAGCTTTGGGAGAACATGCAAACTTTACTCAGGATGCAGACTTACCTCCAAACCGTTCTTTTCAAACTGAGTTCCACTCAAAGTCTTACACCATGCCCAAATTAATTTGATAAAAACTTATAGAGTAAAGCTGCAGTAGCAAGTATACATTGTACAAATATATAGCATACTATAAGGAATGCAAAGATAGAAACATCACCAAGTCATCATTGACCACCGTCAGCAGAAGCTCCTCTCTCCCTCGTAGCCAAGGCTGAAAATAGTGGAAACCCTAAAAACAAATGTTAAGCCATGTGAAAACACTGTATTGCTTTTAAACATCATTGATCTTTTTCATTCGTTTGTATGTATTTTTTTCAGTCCCACACCTGCAAAGAGCCCAGTACTGCAAGCTCCGAAAGGAACTGCTTAAGTTTCTGCTTTTGCTCTTTTTCCTCCATCTATGTAGAATTAAAAACAGTCATGTTCAGTGTTTAAAAAGAACGGTGAATTCACACTTAAGTTCCAGGAACGAATTGAATGCTTTCACTATCCAGATTTCATTCATGCTTGCGTCAAAGAGATGCTTAGTTGCCAGGCAACCGTGAAACAACCTTTCATGGTGGAATCCTATTTTAATACCATTTTAAGAAAAGCGAATGAGACCCACACACTACAAAAAAATCCGACTGAAGCCAAGGAATTATGTGTGTCTGAAAGGGATTTCATTCATCGAGATCCATGATGCCGCATACAATTTACTTACATTAGATTAGATCTTATTTACACGCACACAAATGATCCATTCACGAGCTCAAGGACGTTCTCGCTTTCTCCCACATCCACGGCCCTATTCCCAAACTTTACATTGATTAACAAGAAACGATAACTAGACATTAATCTCTTAATGTTTCCATCTCTGGCGTGACGCGGGAGACTTCCTTTCGCGGGTGACGGTTGCTAATTTGGCGCAAGGGACCGTCCTCACCTTTCTATCTTAAAGAAAAACGTAAAATCACCGCTTAATCGTTAAAGCCTAATGATTCATAAGTACCAAAACCTTTATGGGTCTATTTGGTGTTGTGACGTTAATTTGAGAAAACACGCTGTGGTTTGATATATTATTATGCTAAGCTGCTTGCTAACATATCTGCCATATTGATTAGCATCAGAAATAGCCTTTTTCATTAAGAAAAAAAATCAAATAAGCTCACACAATTTTTCACGTCTATAGTTGTAGTTGTCCACATATGATAATTTTATTTAACGATTTAGAACATATCGTGTCAGGGGCTTGTGGTCAGGGCGCTGTACGCAATGTAAGTCTCTGGAAGAAAATGGTTTTGGGCCCCAACATGTCCCCCAAAACCAACTCTCACTGCCCGCGAGGGGCTAAGAAAGAACCCCTTAACCCTTAACATGACGGGTTTAGCGCGCTATTTAATTCACTGTTGTCTTTTTATCTTTTATGACTGGTGAAACATGAAAGATACAAAACATCTACTGCCAGATTTTTCTCGATTTTTACATAACATAACAATTGTATGCATTTTAGGGATTAAAATGTGTCTAAATCTATGGCAAATATTAATCTGAACACATACTATTCCTTATTTTATTCAATTGTAAATTGTTTACGTTTTAAGTTAAACACAAATAAATGAAAATACGAGGTGAACATTATTTATGCTCATATCATATCATAGACAAACTTTTGTTTTTTCAAATCAGTTAATTAATATTGACAGAATATTTATGTATTCCAGAAAGCAATATTTGTACAATATGAAAGTTCCTTTAAAGTGTTTATTTAGCTTTAAATCTATAATAATATGAAAGTAAAAATGGTTTACATATTTAAGAAGACAGCATTCTGGCCTCCTAAATCCTTATGACTATACACTTACAATCCTGCTTTAAAAATACTTTTAATGAATCTAAAAATAAATTAGATGTTCATTCAATTTGGTTGGTCAATAAATTTAAGGCAGTGAATATAAAATGAGTTTTTGAATTTTTCACTGTAACACTGATGGCTTTCTGTGGCCCTTCTGGACTGCAGGGCCCCATGAATCATTCACAGCCTCTTCTTTACCGGTGCCCCTGCTGGTAGTTAGCAGCTGAGCTGGTCAACCATACCTAAACCAGCAACCATTTTCCAAATTAAAGCTGGAATTTCCATAACAATAGGATATCAGTGTATTTGTAATATTATCATTTAATTCATTACGTTTTATTGCTTGCTCCAGTTTAAAGTCATGTTTTTTTCCCCCTCAACTCACATTTAGCAAAAAACCGTACTATCTGAACAGGTCACCTTCATCGTGCAACATTCGCTCACCATTCAAATGTTTTCAAACATTTTTTTTTTGGAATGTGTTGGAACTCAGGTCAGTTGGATAAACAATGTCTTAAAAACATACTTACCGTATGGTGTGATTGCCAGACACGGAATGATTTTACTTTATGCTTGTTTGTGCGCACTGTGCACTATAGGAGCACGAAATGTGTGTATTTCTCTGTATTGTTGCTGTTTAAAGTGGGAGAAATCACTCAACCACCTTCAACTGAGAAGCTCAATCCCGTGACCTGTATTAGTCATTGATCGATCTCCTTATCCACCAGGCTAAAATTTAAAGAAAACAGCTGGAACAGACCAATATTTGCTTTACATCTTGTTGAGTAGATTGTTTATTCATGACTATGAGGTCAGTCATTTCTTTAAAAAAATTTGTTCAGCAAATGATAAACAGAAGGACCTAAAGCTAAAATGTCTATGTTGTGACTGCATTTGAACAAAACACAGACTCATATAAAGCGACATGATGTCATCTCACCCGGTTGCCCACAACAGGAAGTGAACACAATAGCAACTGCCTGAAGTGATTTAGAGGAATGTGTATTGTCTTCCAAACTGAAAAAGTTCCATATAAGAGGTGCGTTTGTGTGTGTGGGATAGAGAACATTATGTACATTCTGTTTTGGTCAGAAATATTTTTTTATTGTTCTGTAGACAGTCCCACACTCACTTAAATGACATCACCATTTCACTAAAATCTCTGATTAAGAACTTGCTTAGTTTCTTAATTTAGTTTGTGACTATGATATTGTCTTCCTCTTTCTCACAAGGGAGTCTTTGTTTGACAGTGCTACTTCTGGTTTTGTGGAGAGGCAGAATGACTTGTGATGGGGGTTTTTTGTTAGTGATGAGGTCAATGTTTTAAAATCACCTCAATGCTCTGCTACTTCAGTCCCAAACAGTTACCCAGTCAGCAAAAAAGTTGCCCCAAGGCACATCTGACAATTGTCTGTCAATGGCTACTGTATGTTGACCAAGCGTGGCCCCTGTCTTGCAGAAGTGGTGCTGTTTTTTTGCACGTGGCACAGACAACTTGGGCCAGAGCTCTTATGTATTGCTGGGCCATGACAGAATACAATGGTACAAGGGCCAGGCTAATAATACTATGAGCCATATTTAAAATACCTTAGATTTTTAAAATTATTATCTAAATAAATCTGCTAATCATTATGTAAAGAGCACAACAAAAGTTCAAAATGAAATGTTATGTATTTAACATGATCTGGTCCAAGCTAGAACCGAGTGTGGGTGATTAGCTTGACTGAGCTGCGGCCTTTGTCTGGTATCAAGACTGGAAGTCATTGCGGTACGTGGGCCAAGCTAAAGCTCAAAGTATGGGCCAGAGTTGGGTCAAGTATTATTTGCTATATGGGTAGTTTCAATCGGCCTGCAGTGCTTAAATATGCTTGACATCCCAAAAGCAAAGTTTCCTTATAATGTGGATTTGTTTTGTTTTTTTAATTCATATCCAGTTCATTTGACTACGAGGAAAAACTCAATCAATTTGTACTGAGGATGATCCAGAAACAAAAACATTCCCTTGTTTTATTGCTAAATGTTACAGGTTTTTATTCAGATTAGATTGAAATGCATATTTCCAGTGATCCTTTTTGCTTTCTTCACAAGATGGCTTGCACTGAATGTTTCTATTTGACTATTTATTTTTAGTTGGTGGTCCAGTGGGTATCATGATCGCCTCACTGCAAGAAGGTCGCTGGTTCGAGCCTCGGCTGGGTCAGTTGGCATTTCTGTGGGGAGATTGCATGTTTGGGGATGTTTGCATGTCCCTGGGTTCACGTGGGTTTACTCCGGATGCTCCGGTTTCCACCACAAGTCCAAAACCATGCGGTACAGGTGAATTGAGTAAGCTAAATTGTTCGTCGTGAATGAGTGTGTGTGGATTTTTCTTAGTGATGGGTTGCAGCTGGATGGGACTCGCTTCATAAAACATATGTTGGATAAGTTGTCATTTCAATTTGCTGTGGACCCTAGAAATAAACTAACTAAGCTGAAAAGAAAATGGATGGATTTTAAGTCCTTCACTGTGCAACATACACAATAAGTCTTGATAACAAATGATTTATATTACTCTTTTTTTTACTTATGGCACTCCTCTTTCATGGTATGTTGATGTGTGCTGAAGAGATCGTTGTGATTGAGAACAAAACCCACAGCTATCATCCTCTTTTCTCAGAAAACTGACACATCTTATGAAATGAAAACTGGTAACATACTTCTTAACATTACTTATGTCACGCTTATTTATGACAGAATGGTGAAATCTGGAAAACAGGAAAGAGACAGATGACCTCACAGAGACGCTCATCCCTTGTGCAGTCATCACTGTCACAATGTTACTTTCTCATGTTTAGACAGAAAAAAGGGAAGTGAAAAATATTATTTTATATTCACATTTCAATTTCACAGTGTTTTTTCATTCAACAACATTTTGAAATATCTTTAAAAGTCCTATAAAATAGCAAGCATTATATGGTAAACTTATTACAACACAAATATCATTTATCAGATGTGGCATTGCTTATTTTCTATTTCCTTGCATTAAGAATCCGATAGAAAAAAATCTAGCATAATTAAACTTTTAAAATAAAATAAACTTTTTGAAATAAAACATAATTTCATAAATCTGTAATCACATAATATCATAATTATTTCTGATTAAAACTCATGAACTCATAAAAACTATGTTGTGCTAAGAAATTTGGTCTAAATTAATGATTTAATATATTGAAAATTAAACCAGTAAGTTGATTTATAGCTTTAAATTAAGATTCCCAAATATACCCTTTAACAGGTTGCTGGGAACACCCGAAAAAAAATAAAAATACTACAAGCGAAGAAAAAATTGTACTGGTCTTCATTTGTCTTTTTTTTTTTTTTACACACGTGTATAAACATCTTATTTCAAGTGGAACGGCTCCCCCTTGTGGACAAACAGTTTTGCGTTGGGATCAGTATAATTCCCCTCTTTCCAAAGTGTTACAAAGTTTAGGGCCTTTTATTTTTTACATTTTAAAACGTTTTCCTCCTTTGTCACAAGCAGCGGGTGGAGCGTTAACTCTTAATAACGAGACGCTCTCAACCAATCGCGTCCTCCTGTCCTAATGAGCGACACCTGTCTCTGCGTCGCAATTAACTCAAGAACGAAACTTCTTCTCGCGGTCGCATCGTCAGGTTCAGCCGGAGATAGCAGCGTTTGCTCGGAGGTGTAGGTTTAGTGCTGATGTAGCTCTGGTTCTCCTAAAGGTGTCATCATATAAGGACCAACCTAACCAGCGGCTATGGCGTTAGCATCTGTTTCAGGGTAAGTCTGTGCTTGTTGAAGCTCTGTTAGTTGGTCTGGACTCCATATGAACTAAAGCACTGTTTATTTCAGGGCGTTTCTTCTCCTGGTTGCTGTTAGCAGCACTTTGTCTACTGAGCAGCTCCCAGGTAAGAGCTAAAGCTTGTCTGTGAAGTCAGCGACGGATGTTTAATGCTGTTTGTGTTCTGTAGTTCCTCTGGAAGTTGACTGCAAGGCCCATTACTTGCTGCTCTCTGTAGGCTTTCCAGCATCCGGTGTTGAGCCTCAAGTTTTGGTCATTGGTATGTTCGAGAGGTTGTTTGCCTTTTGAAGATTTTTTTTTTTTTTTTAACTTATTATTATGATTATTATTAGATTCTACAGACGTATACCCGGTGACCGGAGAGTGTGGGGCTCAGTGTGGATATAACTTCTTTGCTCAGCCTCTTGTGGGACGTGTAGTTCTCCGAGCTTCATATTTCTCTTGTCACACAGAGAATCAGGTAAATGGCTAATAATGGCGTTCTTGAGTTTTCAAGTGTTTAGTAGTACTGGAAATAATTGTATTGAATTTATGTTCATAAGTATATGCTCACACTATGTTAAATTTGCCACTTTATTTCAGAATTTGACCTTAGTGATGGTGGTGATACAAATTTGATGTAATTGGTTTTCAGTTTAAGTGTGCAGAAATATTGTTCTTTTAGGTTTATTGTCCTTTAAGTTTTGTTTTGACTGTAAATACAGACGAACCCAAATGGTTATTTAGAATTTAAATTGCTTAAGTGAAAGTGACCCCGTTGGCCAGATATGGAGTGACCCAACCCTGGAATATGTGCGTGGCTTTTAGCCCCTCCAGTGTGCGCACACAGCAGTGAACACACACCCGGACCGTACAATCGTACACAACTCTAAATAAGTCTCTTATATAGCAATCAGAGTTTCATTTTAGCACGAGTGGAGTGCTGCAGAGCAAAAGTGAAATGGCGACTACCATATCATAAATGATGGTAGCAAAGATGTAGCTTGCCAAGCTAGAACTGATGAGCAAAGTATAATATATATTGTAAAAAAAAAGGCTCAATATTCTTGTTTTATATGTTACTTAGTGTATCAAACATGATTATTGCCTGTTTTTGCTTTAAATGCTGTTCAAAAAAAGTTTCTATTTTTGTATTTGCTTCCATTTATTGAAGTTCACTATATTCTCACATGTAACTTGAGAGAAAAATCAGAAAGGGCCTTGCTGATGCCCTCACCTTTTAACCAATTAATTATACCTTAATACAAACTGCAGAAAAATGGCTGTGAGCTGATTATAAAGGGAACACTAAGGTGTTTATGTATTTTATCCTGAACAGTTAAGCATTGGCATTTGGTATTTGAAATGCACAAACTTTATTGGCAGGTTAATATTACAAAACCACTCAAAATGCAGATAAAATCTAATTTCAAGGGGAGATATTGTAAACTATTGTCATTGATGTATGAAAATTGCATTTGTCTTTTGTCTAATGAAATCTTTTTTTATGTCAGTGCTAAATAAAATGATAAAAATAAAGATTTATTTAACAATTTTTCAATAAAAGTACAACTTCTTCTAAGGCAAACATTAAGTTTAACTAAAACAGCTTCTGTAAAACCATACCTTCTACATTTTTATAGCTTTGGCAATCTTGTTAGCAGCTCAAAAGGTTTAGAGAAAAATAAAATGCTTAATGGATTTGTTTTGCAAACATTAGAAGAATTAAAGTTTGGAAAACAACTCTTGGTACTTAGGAACAAGTCACCTTCATACAGGTGAAGGTCACAATTTACTGGTCATGAGTGAAGAGGTGTGGTCCTAATATTGAGCCCTGTGGAACACTGGACTCTTAAGGTTCTTATGTATGTGGTGGGATTCTGATGCCTGTTTAAGCTTCATTTCACCCCATCAATTTAAAAGATTGCTGGTTTTTTTGGTATTTCTAGCATATTTCTGTTTGCTTTAACATAGTAAATTGATGACTTCTTTCTGCATCTTACAGAATGATGAGGTTTTCGGCTTCAACTTTGGAGTCATTCTCAAAGATGAACATGGCCAAGCATCACATTTTAATATATCCAAAACCTGCACTGCTCCATCCTTCTCAACGAGAGAGGTCACTTGTGAGGAAAATTACATGGAGGTAATGTTATATGCACAGGATTTTAAAGTGAGTCCCTTCATCGTTGACTGTTTGTTTGCCTCTTACAGGTCTCTGTTCGAGCTGATCAACTGCAGGTGAAGCATAACTTTAAAATGTATCCCAGACTCTTCTATGTGAAATGCGTTTTTTTTTTTTTTTTAACCTTTTGCATCCTAGGTGTCAACTGAACCCCCTCGCTCTGCTAGTATGATTAAGGATGCAGCTGGAGACTATTCTTTGGTAAGTTATGCCTATTTTAGAATCACTTTTACTCTGTCGTGGTTGAGCTCTGTTTTTCTGTCCAGGCCAACGCCTCTGGAGGGAAACGGTGGCAGGTGATGTTTGTGAAGGATGGAAAACAGCCTGATCTTCTGTCAGCAGAAGATGCTGCTTCTCTGGGATATTTTCTAATAATCACTCCCAGCAGGATTGTTTTCAGGACCACTTACAATCAACCTCATGCTTCTGTGAAACAGGTATGGTTGACTTTTTGTTTAATTCTGGAAGGGACTTGATAACATACTTGTTTCAGGTCAATGGTCTGTTGGTCGAAGTGATCCAAGCTACAGTGTTCTTCAGAGACACCCAGATGACTCTCACGGTGGATCTAGTGGGGGCGTGCTCTTTGGGTAAGATTTGGTGCTCATTTAAGTAACCACATGAAGGACCAAAGTGGTTTTTTTTTTTTTTTTTTTTTTTTTAAGTCTAGTTAAAAATATCTTCTCGCATTACTATTTATTTTGTACAGAGTGTCTGAAATCGAACCATTAAGTTGCATTTAAGTCCTGTGAGGTGGGAAATTCGGGCAAAGTTAAACACGATTTTCTCTCCCACGTCACACTGGTATTTATGTAATGTGCCTAGGGGAAATGGAAGCTTTGAAACCAAGGCTACGTTCAGACTGCAGGTCTTAATGTTAAATTATTATTTTTTTAAATAAATCAGTTCTTTTTATTTTGTTTGCTCGCTCAAGCACATTACACACTTGTGACTTGTATCGGTCTTGTGTAGTAACGCAATACAGCTTGCTGTGAGACTTCCAATCTGAGCCAATTTTTATCTAAATCATATTAAAAGACGAAGAAATATATCAAATGGTTAATGTTAATATACAAAAAATGCCCTGGGGCCCCATTTTCTTCATATAAATGATTCAATAGAAATGTCATTTCGTTGCGTACAGGGAATTAAATGAATTGACTCTTTTTGCACTTGTACAGACTTTTGCTGCTGATTATCAGGATTTACCACTTCATAGTGTGTGAGTTTATGGACCATGCTGTCCTGACACATCTGGGCTAGCAGGTCTGTCTCTAGGGTCTAGCATCGTTGACCTGGAGTACAACAGGGATCCATTTTAGGCTCCATTTATTTTAATTGTACATGTTGCCTCGCACAGTGTCTTACCATCTGTACACAGATGATTTATCCTTGTATCTGCCGATTTTCCCAAACACTGCTGTCGGCACTGAAGCCATCAGCAGATGTCTGGATGACGTCAGATGAGCCTTTGTTGTCTAAGAGGGCAAAACACAATGAACTGTGTTGTATTGCATTTTCCACCTGGCAGGTTATGCACACTCTTGCCTTGCTGCTCTGACCCTTTACATTAGTAGTGGTGTTACACCTGGGAGTTATACTAGAAAGCTCTTTGAAAAGGAAATTTCCTGTGTGGTTAAAACATGCTTCTTTCTGCTGAAAGGTTAATCCTTTTCAAGTTGATGAGGAAAAATCTATTTGTGCATTTATTGGTTGCTCAGACTACTATAATGCACTGTTTGCGGTAATACAAAATCAATCTTGGCCATCTACAACTTGTACAGAAGGCTGCAGCCAGCCTTCTTACTGCTACCAGCAAACACAAACTCATTACCTTTGCCAGCCTGGCTGTGGGAAGGTGCTCTAGAAATGGTTCGATAGATTTATTAAAATTTTTTGGGGGAACAATGTGTGTTTAGAGCTTCCCGTAACCATTTTGGGAAATTTCATCTTAGAAAGGTCACTTGCATTTGTAATGTTACTTTGAGTATTATTGATTTCTAGAGCATGCCCAGCACCATGCTATACTTGCACATTTTCAGAAGGCTTTAAGTTCTGAAGTATTATGCTAAAGGTTGAAATGTACTTGAGCATCATTTTGGAGACAACCCATAGTAAGGTGCCCTTTGCCTATTGGCAACCCTACTGCTGGTACATGGACGAGGTTAGCAGTCTTCATTTGGGGCTCTGTTTCACTTTTTTTGTGCAAATGTTGTTGAAGCGTGCAGAAGAGACATTTCAATAAGAGAACAGAGTTACTGATACTTCGCTGCAAACCACTTATACACTGACGTCAATCTACATACCTATTTTCCTTTAGATAAAGGTTTATTTGATGGCAGCCGCCTCCACTGGAGGACCCCAGCGATCATGACCCCTCTGGTTGGTGCACCCTTCACTGTAAGGAACGACTACATTGGTATGGGAGTCGATGGGGATGTCTTGCCCACTTCAACTGTGGAAGACCGAGGTTATGATGTGAACGTCGACGAAGGCGTTGTAGACTGCAGCATCCCGTTTGCTGCTGAAGGTGGACTCCGAGCGGTATGAGGACTGGCCTCTCCTTTGTGTTTCCCAAGCTTTGAGAAATGATGGATAATGTTGCCCGTTTCCTCCTGCAGAGCTTTGTAGTGAATAATGTGTATCATGAGATGTACACGGTGCAGCTGACCTACCGGCAGAGTTTTGTGGATGATCGTGATGTGGTGACCACCCAGAATGTTGTTCGGCAAATGGACACTGAACCAATTCCTCATCTTCTCTTTTCTGTGAACCGTGAGTTTGAATTGGAAACAGGGAAACCTTTTTCTGTCTATGCACCTACACCGCGGAAGCTCAGGGAAGCAGTTGTCATTTTAAAATTTTAACTTGGTCATATAGTTTTTATTTATTTATTTTACTGGGAATGACTTATATAATATAGGTATAATATATTTGGTCTTACAGTTCCAACTAACTTTTTTTTTTTTACTCTATTAATCATTAATCAAGCATTAGAAACAATTTTTTATAAAATGTTCAATACACATTTGTAAACAGATTTTAGGTGTAACTTTAAAGGCTTTATTCTAAACTTTTTCACTATTTAATAACAACTGTTTAAAATTAATTTGGTGATTCATGACATCATTAACATTTTGTTGTTTGAGTAACTGTTACTATAGCTCTGAAAGCACATTCACACATATTAAGAGTGTGAAGTGCTTTATTAACACATTCCTACTGTAATTCATGATTAATGCAGCTAGTTATAAACCCTTAACCTATTTTGCAGTTAACTGCTCTTGAGGTCATCTAAAGCGAGGACAATTTAAGCCTTAATGTAATTAGTTTTTATTAGTTAATTATCAACACCTACAGGTTTCCTTTATCTAGAATATAATTGAGCCTTTAAATATAATTTGAAAAGAATTTGTGAATGTGCTTTCAAATAATTGAAGAAAAATGTATTAACCATTCTAAATGATCATGAATAAGTTGCAACAAATAACTAACTTTTAATTTAATAAATTTGTTCAAACTTTAGTTTAAGTGTTGAAAATTAAATTATAAATGATTAACTGATCCTTAATAAAGCAAGGAATTCAAGTTAAGCATATTATAGATGCTTGTAACCCCAAAGTGAAGCCCTCAATGAACATATGCAAGTAGCTTATAAATTATTGATATAGAAACAATGCTTTATAAATCATGCACTATTCGCTAAGGATTGGTGTAAAAGATGTATTGTGTAAAGTGTATTTTTTTTACTCTATATCTGCCTTTTTAGGGTTTATATTTATTCTGTACTGGTTTTGTCCAAAGGCACTTTCTGCAAGAAGTTGTTTTTTCATCTGGAGAGAAGGTTTTTAATTTTATTATTGAATAAAGTTGGGCTTCTTCCTTCCAGAAACCAATCTCTCCGAACGAGTGTTCACCGTATTCCTGGGAAATGTTCCTTTTGATGTGGAGCTCTCGTCCGTGGAGCTCAATGGACATGAGGTGTCCGTGTTAAATGCTGCGCAGATGGGATACAGCATCACCAGAGTCTCTGACGACAATAGCACCTTTGCATACATCCTTAAGGTGCCGTTTGATGACAAATATGTGGAGAGGCAGGTGAGGGTTTTGATTGAAACCGAAAGAAGCCATTTCTGGTTGATTTTGAACTGATCTTACCTCTCTTTTTGTTCTTTTCAGCATATTTATGGAGTTCTAGTGTACTTGTTGATTATTAAATGGACTTTATACATCACCCCTCAAATGGAGCCCTACTCCCACTACTCCTCTGTGACCGCTCATGTCCAGGACAGCTGTAAGAGCCAGCAACTCCTGAAGCTGTTTGCTTTGTTTCTCGTGTGGGACACTGAAGTGTAACTCGTGACTTCTCTCTTTACGGTGCAGTTGATGCGTCAGCTCCTCCGGTCTTCAGCAGCATGTGTTCTGAGAACGGTATCAGCTTCATGAAGGCCAACAACGAGTTTGATTACTTGTGGGACTTCACAGTCGGCCCCTACACATTGACCCAACAGCTGGCATCCGAGCGTGGGTACGTCCTGACCAATGACAGCACGGCCTTGAAACTGGATGTGCCTCTGTTCACCGTCGGCTACACCTACGAGGTTTCGAGATTTAGTTTCTTCCTTTAACCCATTTCTTTTTTTCCCTGGTATTAATGCGGCTTGTGTTTTAGCAAATATCAATTAAACAATTCTACGGGACGTTTGAGCTGCTCACCAGAAGCGCTTCAACTTCAGATATTGTGCAGTCTTCCGCCAAACGCTGCCTCTTCAGAACCACAGAGCTTTTGGGTAGTGGATTCACATGATTTTTGTTTAATTGTAGGGTTAGATGTTCATGCCGTTTCTCGTCCTCCTAGTGTGCTCCTCGGATGGAGTCATGACTGTCGTGAGTGATTTCGCCAGGGCCAAACCGGCTGCCAACCCTTATGGAGCCACACTGTTGGATCCAAGGTGCACGCCTCAAGAGATTGATGGCACGAGAATACTGTTCTCTTTCGGCATGAACGCCTGTGGAACTAGAGTTCAAGTAGGTGGAGGGGTTTTGATTAGCTTGCATCTCTGGTGATGGTATAAAATATGCTGTCCATGTTTTTCCAGATTGATCAGAATTACGTTACGTACGAGAATGAGATCCTAGCTCCTTATTCCATGGACGGCAAGCAAGTCATCACCAGAGACTCTGTGTACAGGTACACTTTATAGATGTTTTTTGTTTGTGTAAATGAATAAAGCAAGGGTTAAAAGTGATCAAGTTAACAGACAATTTAGTTGTTATAGAGGTTTTAAATTAGATTCTTAACGGTCTTATAAAGTTTTAAATATGACTATAAAACCTGCAGAAACCCTGAATTAATGATGTTAACCAGAAGCTCATGGAATCTGTAGTTTTCATGTAAAATAAATGCATTAATTACAGCCTAAATTAATGAGTTTGATATTATATATTATATATATTGCGGTTCCTTCTAAAGTAAACAATCAACACCATTAAAAAGTCACCACCTACACTGTAAATTCAAAGTAGTTCAGTTAAACTTGGGATGAAAAACTAAGACAATCAGTTCCCTTTAGTTTTTTTTTTAATTTGTTTTGAATAATTAAGTATGTTTAATGATGTATAGTTAAATTGAAAGAACCATGTTTGAGTAAATTTACTGATGAATATTAATTTATATATACATGCTCAAGGACATGTAGTAAACATTTTTAAGACAATAATAATACCCAAGCAAAATTACTCATGGTATTTTACCAGATTGGTAAAATGTTTGTGTATTTGATTTTGCACAAATGTTGAGTAATCATGTTAAAATGTTTCATTATAAAATTGGATTTTGCTCAAATGTTGAGTCTCTAGTAACATGCATTTAATTGTTCATTGTGATGACTGATGAATCATGAAATCTTAGTTGTGGTGGTTTTCCTATTGATTTACTTGAAAGGCGTACATGTGATTAATTTATTAACTTTCAATGCATTGCAAGTTTTTTTTTATTATTCTAAACCAATAATGAATGACTTTATGGAAGTTTCTTTATCAATTTTCTCACACCATTTTTTTTTTAAACTTGTTCTCAGCGATGTGTAAAAAGCAGCATTAAAAATGCTTTGGCAAACATGTTTTATGTGGTTTTTGTTTTGTTTGCTTAAAGCAATACTTGAATAGAAGTTTCAACTACTTGCTTCGTGTATTCCAAGTTGTCGTCGTTCATGCAAAACTTCTGGTTAGGACTAATCTGTGTTGGACTAAAACTAAATCTGACCGTGTTGCAGCAAAAAGGAGGAAGAGCACTGACCAGATTTACAGCTGAACAATGACCAAACAAAATGTTTTAATCGCAGAAACTGCAATAACACTGTTGCATGATCTAAACATGGTTGTGTTTAGCAACCAGAAATGTTTTTTTAATAGTCTGTCTGTTTCTAATTTCTAAAATGAGAACTTGACTTTTTTTTTTACTGAATTTAATATTTATTTTTGCCCATGGTTTTATTTGCGCAAAATGATGCTAAGCAAATCAAACATGGGACTTCATTATACAAGTCTTTTTGGTTAGTTTAAATGTTTTTGGCACTTTTTGTATTTGTCCTACAGAAACATTTCATTAATCGTTGAATGAACAAAGCTTTGCAAAAATAACACATTAATTGCAATATTGGTTAAAAAAAATTGCAAGGTGATTATTTTTCTGAAATTGTTCAGCCCAATTCCAATTGACTTGACTTGAATGTATGAGTCATCAGAATGTTCTTGCATGAAAAGGCTGTTATCAGCAAAGAGGTTTGTTTGAGCTGTATTTGGAGTGAGTAAATTCTATAAACGCCGTAAGCTCTTGTGAGCTACTCTGCCATCTTTCATCCTGAAAAGTGATCTGGTTTTGGTTAGACGGCCCATGACACCGGGGGACCTTCTGGGTGGCTGAAAGTTCAAGACGCCTGACTCTGGACAAGTCCATGACACCGGGGAACTGTCTGGGTGGCTGAATGTTCTAAGACGCCTGACTCTGGACAAGTCCATGACACCAGTGCAGGCAGCAGTTTTGATATTGTATTTTCTAACATACCTGGTGCTGTGCAGTGAAAAAAAAACAATCCTGTATTCATAATGCCTGTGACTAAATTCAATTTAGATATCATCATGTCAAAGAGGGACCAGCAAGGGTTGTCATCAAATCTGTTAAAATGCGTGTGCAAGATCTGTGATATTTTTCTCATGAAGACATTACTCTACTCTCCTTGAATGTTTCAGGATGATTTTGAGATGCGTTTATCCAGTGCGTGCTTTCGAAATGGTTTCTGTAGATAAGTTTGCTTCTGCAACGCCTGGAATTGGACAAATTCATGATCCAGGGAATGGTAAGATTCTTTTAATTTTAGACATTTGCTGTTTTTTTTTTTATTTTTTTATTAAATATACTTTTCTTGTTTTTTGTGAAAGCTCCACCACAAAGGCGCAAGGTTAATGTTCCCGCTGATGCGCCAGCCGCTCCCGGGGGCACGAGACTCTTCCGCTTGCGTCGAGAAACACGACCCTATTAAGTGAGTTTACATATTAAATTTGTATTTTGCAAAAATAAAAGCCAACAGGTTTATTCCCTCTTTTTATGCAGGTCACTTGGAAGGTTTTAGAGAACAAACTAATGTTGAATAAAAGTTTGTTTCTTAATCTCTTGTGTCCATGTGATGTGTCTCTGGTCAGTTCTGGTATAAAAGTATATTTTTTAAAAGGCTTTTACATTATCTACTTATCTTTTGTGGTCAATCAGGCCATGTTTTAGCGCCGCTGTCCTGTGAGGTTAAACAGCTGTTAACCAAGGTTCCTTTGTAAAACGGACCGCTGGTTTCTCCGCTGGTCAAGGCGCCCCATCGGGGGGGTGACGAGGGGCTGGGTTTGGGGATGAGCTCAGGACTCTGGCTGGTTGCAAGATTGTTGCTCAAAGTCTTTGATCTCTGGAGGAAAGTCATCTGGCTGTGTGACTGGACCAGATTCTGGATCAGGTTTTGAGTCAGGATCTGGTTCTGATGATGGGTCTGTGCTAGGTTTTGATGTAGTCCCTTCAGGTGGGAGTTTGGATGCTGGTGTGTTTGGTTGTGTAGTTTTTCTCTCCAGTCTTCATGCTGCTGCCGATGAATCTTCATATGAGCGTTTCGACTTTTGATTTTGTAAAACATCCTGACGAGGCAGATAAAAGTGTATGGGTTATTTAGCCTCAACGGAAACTATTGAAAATATCGACTTGGATGAATACTTACTTTCCACACTGTTTGCACGGAAAGCTTGTGGGAAGTGGTGGATTAATAATTAGTTGTTCAAAATTTGTTTGGTTGAAGAGCATTTTTGGAATGGGAGAAACCTGAAGGTGTCAAAACAAACTTAGTAAAGATCTTCTAGAAGCAGACACTTTCAAACTTAGTCATGTTGGTTTAAGTTATTTAAGATGATGGTCAAATTGGAGGAATTATTTAGAAGATTGTAAAATCATGTATGGATCAAATGGAAAATTGAAGCGAAGGTTTTGTGTACAAATCTTCTGAAAGGTCATAAGTCCTTGATTGTTTAAATGTTCTTGAAATATACAACACCTTGCTCTGCAGTTTGCGTTACGATAAGTAATCTGTGACTAACTTGCATAGACAGACAACTTGTATTCAATTGTAATATTTGACTGTATAACCATGTAATGTTGTACTGAAGTTAGTTTTTTTTAAGGCATTAAAAATATGTTGTCATGCGGTGAGTTAAAAATAAATTATACCTTACTTATTTTCTTCATACAAGCAGACAATGCTTATATATAAGGATGTTTTTCTTATGCTGACATTAAAAACAATTACTGATGGGTTGTGTGTGTGTGGTAATAGTATTTCAAACCATAAATAATGAATTAAATTATTTATCTAAACATATAGGCATTTTAAAAATGTGTTAATTCTTAAGCCTAAAACTGAGTTAATTATAATTAACTCTGCCAAAAACCCGTTTTTTTTTTTACACGAGATCACAACCCCCTCTAGTGGATGTGATTGTTATTTGATGGGGAAACTTGGAACATGGAAAAAGAACTTAAAAAAATAACACCAACATGTTTAAGAAAATGAATAGTAATCTGCATTTGGTATAGACATAAGAAATATATGTCATAAGTTAGTGCTTCATGGCTTTGACAGCAACCACAAGCTTAAATATTACGCTAACCTAGTCCTGCTAACTACTTAGCATGGTGAATAATTTTATTTATTTTTAAATCTAATCATTAATAATCACAATACTAAAAAAGGATCACATGAATTATACTTTAAGCCTAGGGAGTTAAATAACAAATTTTCAAAATGTTAAACAAGTGGATAGTCTTATGTGTAACATGGTGAGTAATAACACAATGCCAACCCATAAAATTGTCTATTGCATCACGTATTAACATATCTTGCAATGACAACTTTTATTATTTTATGAGAAATTTAAACATTTTGAAGCGTACAATTGTAAATTCTATATAAAAATTGTATGTATGTGTTTTAGGGAGTGTGTGTTCATTTGTAGTTTTATACCATTGATTGTTATTCGAGGGAAGTCCATAACTGATCAGTAATTATTGAAAGAATATAAACATGTTCCTTTGGTTTACCTCAACATGCATTAATTAACAAACATAAACTAATAAATAGTTTAGACAGCTATTGATATATTAGCCCATATGACCCATGTTCAGGGTTATTGAATTTTTGATAGATACATGTTAATTCATCATTATGCATCATTTATTCAAAGTAATAATGATTTGTCACCTTACTGTAAAGTGTTTACGATGATCACATTTGTTCTGAACTTTACTTAATTTTAAAAAGAGGTCATGATCCAGGCAATTATTGTAAAAATGAACTCATTCTATTTGGAGATGGAATAATTAATACCTAATTAGTTACATGTTAATGAGGAATATTGGCTTAAGGGATTTGTAACTAAATAATATATGTAACTGATTGATTATCTTTAGAGAAAGTTTTACCCAGCTCTTACCTGATTGGATGAAGATAAAAGTGCAGCAGCCACCAGACTTTCTTTTTCCTTCTGCTTTCTTATTTTGTCCGTCATCTTCTTTGAGTTATAATAGAATTTAATGCACTCAGACACTTGCTTTGTTCTCACCTGAGGGCATGAAGGTGTTTATTCTCAAATGTTGTCACATCTCACTCTCAGAATCGGATAGAACAGAAGCCTCACCATTGAGTGTATTGAGTTGAAATCTTTTCTGTAAATTGCAAATGCTTTATGAAACAGTCCCTGTTCACTCAGTGTCCAGATAGCTGTGTCTATAAAAAAAAAAAAAAAAATTTCAAAAAACTCCATTTTATGAAATGTAGTGTTTCCCTTAGGTTTACAGTTTTGGGGGGCTGCGGTCGTTCTTGGTTTCTCATTTAGGAAGTTGAATTTATGAGTCTGTGTTCAAATAGCAGAAACCATCAACAAACCGATATTTGGTTTGTATCTTTTTTTTTTTAGTTTTGATAAATCATGTTAACAAATAAACAATAATATCAAAATGGATATCTTACTTGTAAATTAAATTTAAGTGTAACTTAGAAATTAGAGAAATAGCACCAAGCAATATATATAATAATTTGGGCGTTTATGATTTGTGGTTCATGTAAAATGATTTTATATCAACAAGCTGTTTTTTGTGAGTTTAAGAAAAGTCTAAAGAAGCTTCATGATTCTCAAATGGGAATAGATAAATGTTTCCAAGTAAAACCACTATTTCCTGCCTGAGTCTATATATATATATATATATATATATATGTATATAGCAACAGCTAAAGGGTAGCAAAGTAAATTCAACTCCTCGCACCCTTTTGTCCACGCTACAGAATGGTAGGAGAAACACTGACATCTTTTAGAACATGCTACATAACAATTGATTACCAGAATAGTGATTGTTTTCAGAATCAGAGGAGCTTTTAAACAGCAGCATCTCCAGCGCTGCCTGCAGAAGAGAATATACTATTAATGCTGTAAGGAAGGAGAATATACTATTAATGCTGAAAGGAGCGAAGCATGGAAGGTGCTCCATTTGCTCGACATCAACAGGTAGCGGCATATGTTTTTAAAAAGTCCACATACTAAATGTTGAACTTACTAGAAAATTTCCTCGGCAGCGATAAAGACAATTAAGTGCAAGCTCCAGATTGTCACCACCTCTTCGAGCAGCGCTGGAAGAACTCAGGTCAAGAAGATTCTCCACTGATAAAAAAAACAAAAAAAAACAATTATTAATATCACTGTTACAACACACCTCTTTAATCGATGTTTCTGTGTACCTTGCTGTAACAGGGTGTCGTTTTCCTCCAGCTCGGCCCAAGGTTTCCATAACAGCTCCTCCCTCGAGGGTTTCTCTGGATGCACACCTCTTATCAGGTCTGGGATTTCAGCTTGAAACTCTGGTCTAATGTTTATGTACCTTGGGTGTAAATTAGAAATTAGGTTGAACTGATTAAAAAAAAAAAAAAATCTAAAGTGCCACACCACATCTTTGCTAATCAGAGCGCTATACTGTACAATAAGTTATGGTCATATTCAGTGCGCCGCTGTCATACCCATCTTTGTCTGACCGCTATACCAGTGAACAGGTCCAATACATAACATTTGTTTTATAGATTCTATATCATTGACCTGTCAGAAATTTCTTGCATGTTTTATTATTGTTCCCTCATTAAAACACACCTGAGGTCATATTCAGATTGATTCAAGCATGTTTGTGTAACCCTGTTTGATTTTTCTGGAAGCCCAAAACAGCTTGATGGCTGCAGCCACACCCATTGGTCATAGCACCGCCCCCTAACCAATCAGATGAACAACTAATGTAGCTCTTAATGGAGAGCATACATACTGACTGACCTGGAAGTGTAACTGTAGCATAAACGTATCGGATCAAACAACGGCTTGAAGTCTAACCAAAACTAGAAAGTCAGAACACATTTCTCCAGTTCTGAAGTCTCTACACTGGCTGCCGGTCTCCAGAATAGATTTTAAAGTTCTGCTGCTCGTATATAAGTCCAAACATAACTTGGCACCTAAATACCCAACAGACACGATCAGTGAATACACACCAAACAGAGAGCTGAGATTCCTCAGATTAAATAAATGAGATTTACCCTGGGTAAATTCCAAACTGGGTAAATACTCTTTTAGTTCCCCTGCAGCCCACAGATGAACCAGCTTCCAGAGGAGATCAAGGGTGCCAACACTTTAGCCACGTTTAACTCCAGGCTAAAGACTCGCCTGTTTAGTGTGAGTTTTTGTTGACTGAGCAATGTACTTTCTTTTTATTCCTTGTTTCCAATGTAAAGCACGTTAAATTATTATTGTGATTAGTAGTAGTAGTAGTAGTAGTTATAAAAGGCTCACAGGTTGCTGTGAGGACCAACATTTTCTTTACCCTCGGTAGTCACTCTCATTCCTCTCTTCTGCCCACAGAGCTCTATTTTCTTCATTGATGGAGTAGAGCAGGTTGCAGAAGAGTCCCGTTCCATTACGTTTGGGGTTCAGCATCGGAGGTGGTGTATAGCGAGGTACAGTTTCTTCCCAGTTCTCCATCAGCACCCGGCGCTGCTGGATCACACTGCTGAAAGGGCCTCCTGAACATGGAATGCTCTGTATTTTAAACAAAATAGAACACGAGCATCTGAGAACATGACACAAAACAGACATTGAAATAGAGAGTAATAAACGTATGAATGTGACATGCTATGGACTATAAGTTTCCTGACCCAAACCTTATTTTGTTTACTGTCTTATGTATGAGCCCAAACCTGACGAGTGCCTGAGATTATTCAAATGACTGCATGCAAGCACAGCTTTTCAAGAATTATCTATTTAATTCACATTGTAACTAAATGTATTATCGACCAACAAAGGCAAAAGGCATACATCACTTGAAAATCAAATAAAATTGGTTTATTTTTTGCTAAGAAGTTAAGTTACAAAGTACCAGAGGCAGCAACTCTAGTTTTAAAGTAAAACATATATCTTAACAAATTCAATTATATGGAATTAAAAATTATTTGATAATTGTTGTTGTTGTTATTGTTATTATTATTATTATAACATAGCCACGATAATGAATAATTAAGCAAACTAAATCAAGATTAACTGTAAATTAATATGATTATTTGGCAATAATGAAATCAACATAAATAAAGTGCCCTGCAGGGTTTGGTTTGCCGCTGCACCACGGCTTTGCACAATAAGCGGCTCTGGCCTTGCGACCGTCTTTCCGCTCCTCTGCATCTACTCTTGTGTCTCTCGCTGCAGTTTAAGAGCATCACTAGACCGCGCGTGGCAGAGCGCAGCCGAGCTGTGCCCTGTAACTTCAGCACACAAGTGAACAAAAGCATCCATAACACTAGTCAAACATACTTTTTGAAAACCTGTAAGACTTTTGTGTATGTAGATCGATGATGCGTTTGGTCGGAAAGATTAAAATCTTAGAGCCGATATTACAGGATTTTTAAAATGACCTCTCAAGATATGAAATATAGCTTTAGGTTTATGGAACATCCAGCTGGTGTTTTAAAACCGAAAGATCGTTGTCTATCAAAATATGGGCTTTAAAAGAAATAGTGGAGTCCGAGTTGCTGAAACGAGTCTTTGTTGAAAGCAAATCTTTTAGCCGGAGACCTCACACGTCACACAGCACAACTTCCCACTTCATTCATTTATGCCCAGAAACAGAAAAGGGGAAAAAAACTCTGCCCCAAACGGCTCTCTGATTATACAGTCAGCTGAGGGGAAGCATGGTTGTGCACGCCTTTTAAAAAGCAGGGACAATGTTATAGGGAAAATGTTAGTTTACCTGTGTCTGATTGCTGGAGAATGAATATGTTCTCAGCGGAATAAAGAACTGGAACCATATTTTCACCCAGGACGCTGAATACTGAATGCACTTACGACAAGCTTCTCTGTGTTGAGTCAAGGTTTGAGTTGAGCTCACCAACCAGGGAATCGCAAACAAGTCCGGTAAAATTAAATGCATAGATTAAGAAAACAATAGCTGTTTTTGACCTGTTTTTTTTGCGTGTGTGTGTGTGCGGCAACTTTTTGGAGATGTGATTTTTTTTAAATCACAAATGGGGCACTTTAACAATTTGAAATTACTCTTAAAAATTTTAAAAACTAAGCCCGATCTATGCTAATACTAACCAAAAGATTGTTAGCAAGTTAGTAGCTGGTCTCTTGCCTGTTTACTGGAGCACACTGGAGGTGTGTTTGAGGAGCCTGGACTGACGTTCAGAGCACAACTGAAGTCTGATTCGTTACTTGCTCCTGAAGTCTGTATGTGGAGGCTAGAGAGGTGCAGAGATGGCTCAAACGATTGACCCGACTGAACCATCTATCACAAGAGATATTTAAAATCAAAGAAAGCAGATTAAACAGCAGGAGTTATGGCAAAGCTGAACACATTGACTGGTTAGCAGATCTACCTGAGGCCATGATGTGGTCTCTTCAGACATTTCTTGCTCATGATCCACCTGCAGATGAAAACAAGACTGAGGGGGATGAAGCAGAGGCAGCGCAGGGTTGAAGGGCATTTGGAGTAGAGGGTCTAAGAAAGATGGAAATTCAGAAGAATTAGTTATATGTAATGACTGAATGCACAAACAATGTAAGGATAGGGTTGTTTTAAAGGGCAGGGGTTGTGCTCTTGTTATTTTTGTGTTTGCACTAGAGCTGCAGGGTGTTAAAGTTGAACCCACCGCATTTCAGGAGATTATTTTTTAGAACAGTTTCAGAAAAAAGAGAAAAGCATGAATATCCTCAAAGATCAGAATTAAATTTGGAGGCTCCATTCACTTTTAGCTCCCAACTTCTTCTACCGTGATCTCGTGAATGAAAACACTGGCAATATTCATTTAATCTTTGGGGTTATCAGACTCTGCTGTCACTTCCTGTTTTTGAGTGACACTGGAGAAAGACTGGCAAACATTACGCCACTAACAGAAGAACGCTCCAAAGTTTTGGCTTTTATAAAAATAAACCCAACAGAGTAGCTGAGCGCAAAATAAAATTTTTGTTCTTTTCTGTCAAATATAGCCCTCCGTATCTATTGTTGATTAACTGATTTTTACTAACCTGATTACTAATTAACTTTTTACAGCTCACTTCGAATCAGGTTTTATTGAATAGACCCATACAGACCCTGGTTGCCTTGCAACATATGCAAATATTTTTTGTTCAATCGAATCAGATTCATCCAAGTGTGTTGATGTAATTATGCAACTTATTTCAACCCAATGGTTATTTTTTCCCAAGAGGGGTTGTGAAGGCCAGAGAGGGTGTGAGGATGGTAAGATCTCATCCTAGTATACTCCGTTGAATTGCCCGCTGTATTTCTGGCTTCTAGGTTTACCCACATGGCTACTCTAGAGACTTCCTGTTTGTTCGATGTGTTCGTGGAATGGTGGAAAAAAAATTTTACTTTTGAATTTCATTAGCATGTAGGGTAATGTGCCTCTCCGTGTCCCCACATCGCATCAGATTTCTCACAGTACGAGTCTGCGCCTTCTCTGCACAGATTTTATATTGCGACTATCCATTAAGTTAACACATGAATTCATTGCTAACCATGTAAATGTCAAACTTGGTCTGAACGCTTTGTTAGGTAGACAAAAAAGCTTCTAAAAAAAACTTTATGAGGAAAGCATTTAATCAAACCTGAAAAGATTGCCTAAAATGAAAAATTTCAAAAGGTTGAATTAATGCTTTTGAATGAACTATAACTTTTGAGTTCATCAGAGGATTGATTGATTGTGCTGTTTGCTTTTACCTTTCTGCAAGGAGTTTGGGTTACTTGGAGCATGCGGCGTCTCATGTGAAACAAACAAAGATGAGTTTGAATCTTGTAGAACACTGTGTCTCAAGTCCGTACCATAAATTTCATCACCCTGCAGTTGTAGCCAGATGGGAGGAGTAAACCCCCCAGTAGAGAACGAAGGTAATGCAGGGAAGAACTGCTTTGATCCTTCTGTCTGGGCCCGTACTTGTGACTGGCTGAAAGTCTGACTGGACATTAGGTGCTGAGATTGTTTGGGAGGAGAGAAGGAAGCTGAAGGCAGTGGTGTCGGAGGTGGGCTGAGAACCAGAGGGAAAGAGACGGAAGTAGGCGTGAAGTTGAATTGTGAATCTCCTCCACTGATCATTCGTGAAATTCCACTGCTACAGAAGGCCTCAGAGAAGGAGTCTAGTTTTTGCTGCTGGAGTCCATGTGCCCAACACTCCGGTTCCTCCGGTTGAGAAATCCAGTTGGTTACATATACCCCTGATTGTTCTTTGTTCCGATTCAGCCCCATTGAAACATTAGGAGATTCATTCCCCCAGAAATCCTCGTTCCTCGATTGTTCCTCATCGTTCAGAGAGCTTCCTGCGGGGTCATCACACAGACCGTTTCCCTCATACACTGGCCTATGTTGGTGAAACTGATGGATTGACTTTTGACCTTCTGTCTGAGCGTGAAACCTTGAGCTGAAGAGTGAGCCATGCTCAGGAGACGAATGCTCAGCCATCTGATGAACTGCATACAGCTCACTTGAGTTCGAGGGTATACATAGCATACGAAAACTGAAGAAACACAAAGAAGTGATTGAAAGCAGTTAGTCAACCGATCAGTTTTTAAATATATTCTCAACTTCGTTTTTTTCCCTCGTTATATTTTTGTTCTTTAAAGGGCACCACTTATGAAAAATCAGCCATTGGAGTGGTTTTGGTCGAAAATACAAACATGAAAGATGTGAACGTAATCACAATCAAATTCTCAAAATCAAGTCAACTTGTACATAAAATAAAAAATAGCATACAAAATTTTAGAACCGTTTTGCTGCTTCTGACATCATAAATCACTTTCCTTGGCTGGTGTTAAACTCGTATTTTTGTGTCAGGCTATCATTTAATCAATGAAAAGTAGTATAAAATCGGTTGATTTTTGGAGGTTTGGGCTAGTGCAATGTAAGGGAGGCTCAAAACCCTTTGAGACCATTCCTGCGCCGGCTATAAAAATGAGCAAATCACAAAAGCCCAAGGGAGTTGCACAAAAACGCTCAAAACAAGATGATGCAGCAAAATGTGTTTTTTTTTTGTAAATGATTGCTATACCACAAAGCTTTGTTTCTATAAGCTTCTGCGATGTCACAATGTTTATTTCCATCCAGTATTCCATTAATTTTTCACCAAGATCTTACATTGATGATGGGAAAAACCTTCTCAAGCACTTCTCCGAGGTCTAGATTAGGTCTAGTAAATGAAGACATCAGTGAAAAATGTAATCAGGGCTTTAAAAAGTCTTAAATTTCACCTTATGAAACCTTTAGTTGTGATAGCGACATGCATTCGTTGCAGCATTCTTTCGATAAGCTTCTGCAATATCACAAGATTTATTTCCTTCCAGTGTTCCATTCATTTTTCAACAAGATCTTGCATTGATGATGGCCAAAACCTTCTCCTGCACTTCCTAGTTTTTTCATGAGCCATAATTATCTCATGATCATTACAAAACTGTTGTTTTTTGGGCGCACATGCTAATATTTTTTTAGGACTGCCTTTAGCTTTGATCAAGGCATTGATTTGTTGTAGCATTCTTTCGATAAGCTTCTGCAATTTGCAAAAGATTTATTTCTATCCTGTGTTCCCTTAATTTTTCATCTAGATCTTACATTGTTGATGGGCAAAACCTTCTACAGCAAATCCCAAAGATTCTCTGAGGTCTTAAAGATTTTAAACTGATGTCTTAATTTGCTAGATCTAATCAGGGTTTCTGCAGAGTCTTTAAACTTAAAAAATGTAGAAGCCCAAATTTTAGGCCTTAAGTCTTAAACTAGGTCTAGGTTTTTTGTGGTGTCCATTTAAAGCTAATTTATTTTATCTAGTTTTTGCTGTTGATTGGTGATATTAGAGATTGAGAAAATGCTTCGAATTATTTTTTTTAATGATGGTTAGGGTTGCTATAGTGTGAAAAAATGCTCGTGAACACTCATTAATGCTCAAAATCGTGATTGTTAGTGTTGCCAGATATTGAAAAAATGCTCATAAATTCTCAACTTGGCCAATCCTAACCTTGCTTTTTATTTATTTATTTTTACATAAACATAAAAAGTGATTGTTAGGGGTTCAAACTATGTATTTGAAGCATACTGTTTATTATGCAAAAAAGTCTTGTTAGTGTTCATTGTTATGTTCATTAGTTTGGTTCTAAACATTCTTTAAAAATGAATTATGAAGACCTTATTAAACCTTTAGTTTTATTGTAGTTAAATTCAGGTGGTGACTTTTTTTTTTTGGGCCAGGCAGTGTATAACACAACAAAGAGAGCCGTTCGGTCAGCCGTTGCTTCTTTAAGTCTCTTTTTGCACAAGTCTTTCGACACATGCTTAAAAATCTAGAACCAAAGCAATTAGAATCTTTTCTCTATTCACATGCTAAAGACACAGGTCAATTAGCCCTCGCTTTACATAAAAAATTAATAAACCAACAATTAGACAATGATTCTGATCTACATAAAGAAGCCTGAAACATCAATAAGCTTATTTATAAAGCAATTTGTACGGAGGCTTACTTATAGTTAGCCTAAGGCAGAAGCAACTTTCAAGTATAGTCAATCTGATTTTGAAAGTGAAATGAATCGTTATGTAAAATCGATAAGATGCATCGATCAAACCTTTTTTAAACTCACCAGTGAAGGTAGTCTTCAATCCATACCGCTTGCTTTATATCTCGCTCTGTTCATTTCGACAGCGCTCTCTCTCTCTCTCTCTCTCTCTCTCTCTCTCTCTCTCTCTCTCTCTCTCTCAACTGTCATTACTCGCTTAAGTTTGTTCTACACATGTGTATCTCCCTTCAGAGTAAACACTTTCACACATCTTTAATACACTTTAATCGATCACACCTGTCAGTCACCTCCTCCCTTAAAACCCTGAACCGAAAGCCACATCCTGAGGAAACAGTCACGGATCTCCCTCTTTATCTAAATTTGTATGTTTCTCTCTTCTTCAATCTCGCTGCTCTTCCTCATCTTCATTCCCCCTCTGTTTATTTTTATCTGTTCCATATCTCCACACAATAGACAATTCTCTTTCTTAACATTTTTACTTTTACGAGGAGGAAAAATAGTTTATGCTGCTGGATTGAAGTTTGTTGTTCTCAAGGAAGTTGGCAGATTGTTTGATCTTTTGTGTCTTGTGCTATTTGCATCTGTTGTGGTTAGTGTGAACAACGTAAGAACTGTTTAACTCTCGGGTGAGGAGGTGGTGGAGGTGGAGGAGGAGGAGGTGGAGGTGATGAGTGTGAATAGAGTGAGAAGAGAAGCATCCGGTTGTGTTTGTGGGTTGGTCAGCCGAGAACACGTTTAAGAATTGTTTTGTGATGACTCCGTGTCTTAAAGGTCTTTACACACCAATGCAGCTGTTTGTGTGGCTGCAGCTCATTTACCGTGTTTTTCATTTATACTCCCTCTTCCAAATTGTTATGCAAATGCATTTTTCCCCCGGTAACAATTGAGATTATGGCCTGCTAACTACAAGGTAATTACTGTGCAGTTATAGGTTGATTACTGTTTAAATACAGTGTACTTATGACACTTACTGTATAATTACAGGATAACTACTGTATTTACAGGTTAATTACTGTATTTAAATGATAATTACCCTATAAATACAAAGTGTACTTATATGGAACTTACTGCATAATTACAGGATAACTACTGTATTTACATGGTAATTACTATGTATTTATAGGTCGATTACTGTTTAAATACAGTGCACTAATATGACACTTACTGTATAATTACAGGATAACTACAGTATTTACAGGTTGATTACTGTTTAAATAAACTGTACTAATATAAAACTTACTGTATAATTACAGGATAACTACTGTATTTACAGGGTAGTTACTGTGTAGTTATTATTGTGTCCTTATTGGTAATTATTGCTAACAGTGTATTTCATTACATGGTAACAACTTGCAATATCATGTGTAGTTATTTCAATATTTTTTCTGGTTTTTGAATAGTTATACTATTTTCTGGTTTATGAATTACTCTGACTACAGCCCACATCCAGTGTAGTTACAAATGTGTAGTTTGTTCTCTGTAGTTACACAGTAACGGCACTGGATGATAGCGCAATGTAGCATGTATATCTATCTATCTACCCTATCTATCTATCTATCTATGAAAAAAAACATTGCTTGAGTTTTGTGAAAATACTTGGGAACACTCATAATTGCTCAAAAGTATAAAAGAGATTATTGCAGTTACCAGAGCATAAGAAAATTCTTGTAAATGTTCTTTTAAATTACTTTTTATACATGTTGAACCTTTTAGGTTGCGAGAGTTTGAAAAACCTTCGTAAATGCTCAAAAACATAATTGATGTATTTTAAGCATACAGTTTATTATACACAAAAGTTTTGTTTTTATGTTATGATTTAGGTCTTAAATTTGATTCTTAACGATCTTAAAAGTTATAAAAGCTGCAGAAATCCTGTTTCTTGCAGCACAGACCACATGGACCACACGTGAAATGTTATGTTAAAACTGGGCTTGTTATTGAGCTAGTTACTTGACTCTTGTCTGGAATCTTGTCCGTGTATTTCTATGTTATGGTAGTTGAGCTGAGCAAAACCAGTTGTCTGGGCCAGATGAACCTTGCTATGGACTGAAGCGGACTGCCATTAGGTGTTCGCAGTGTTTGTGTGTGTGGCAGGATGCTTGGTTGCAAGGCCATGTTGTCCAAAGATTTTTTTGAGAGAATCGAAAACGTACCCTAATTTATAAAAAAAAAAACTTTGTTGAACCAATAGAAACAGCTTTTTTTTAGTTTTTAGGAACCTTTATCTTCATTGTTCTGAGTGCTCTCCCACACAGACAGTTGCTTGCACAAACAGACGTTTGGTGTTTACACCAAAGAGAATCTGTGGCTGCGCAGTCACATGACAGGAAGTTGACCATGAAACGACGAGAGAACAGGAAGTGAACAAGGGAACCTCCGTACATCCCGCCTCCGCGCTCTCACTCGTTTCTGCATGTGTGTCCCGCTCAAAGTGTTTCCATTCCACATGTGGAGTCTCTGCACACTTTGTTTTTTCCACCCACACAGTGTTTCCCTCTCTTGCTTGTTCTCGTTCCAGCTTAGACTCAAGTTACTGTAAAGTGTCTATCCTCGCATCACAGTCATAGCTTCTTACTTTATAAATTGCCGGTCCACCCTTCTGTCTCTGTGTGTCGTCTCTTGGTCAGAAGGGGTTGTCTGCAGGTGTCAACGGACCATGCACAGCTCTACGGTTTGGTAGAAGCTCATGATAATTCAGTGGTGAGTGAGTAGGTGACTTCTGGAGGTACATTCATACTGTAAACCTCATCGTTGACTTGATGTGGGTCAAACCCTTGCACCCTTTATATATAGGTTTTTTTTTTTTTTTTTTTTTTTTTTTTTACAGAGGTGGGAACACAAATTAAAACATCAATTAGAAGGTATTCAGGGTTTCTGTGGGGTCTTAAAAAGTCTTACATTTAGAAGTTCAAATTTAGGCCTTAAATTCACTGCTCAAGGTCTTTGGAAACATTTCTACTGTTCCTGTAAAGCACATCTCATATTGTCTCTGGCAACCACAAATAACATATAAATCCTACAAAAAAAAAACATAATAGTGATATTTAGCAGTGTCATCTTTAAATCTTAAAAATGATTGCCAGATATTCCCATAAATGCAAAAAAAATGTAAACGTAATTGTAACGGTTGCCAGAGATTAGGAAAACTTTAATAAATGCTCGAAAGCATAACGTTGATTGATAGGGTTGCCAGAGATTGAGAAAGTACTCCTCAATGTAAACAAAATGTAAAACTGACAGCTAGGGTTGCTCAAGAAAATGCTCAAAAACATCAAATTGATGGTTTGGGTTCCCAGAGTTTGAGAAAACCTTCCTAGATGCTCAAAAACATTTAAAGTGATGGTTAGCGTTTCAAACAATAGAATGGAGGTATGGTGTTTAATATGCGAAAGACATTGTGTGCATTTATGATGTTATGATATAGGTGGTCAGCTACTAGACAAAAAGTGTAACTTGATCAGGTGAAAGTTAAGAGGCTCAGTGTTAAATGAGCTAAAATAGACGTTACTGTGCTCTGTTATAATAATATAATATCATAAACTGCTTCAAAAGATGTTTTGAGAGCCAAAATGAAAACCAATACAATTACTTGAAAGGAAAAAATAAAGCTGCTCTCTGTCGTGTGTGAAAGAGAGGAGGAGGGGGAAGTAACGGAGCAATTTAGATTTGTTTTTTATCTACTATCTAATTGTGTGTGTATTCTTTTACATTGTATGCCAGAGGGATTATGATCGCTTGTTTTACCCTTTATCTTTAAATCTCTCAAGATAAATATATATATTGATATTACAAATGTTTAATTAATTTCTTTTTTTTTAAACAAAATTCTGAAAAATAAATAAATTAACTTCGTCTTCCAAGATGTTTATTTTATAATATAAGCCTTAAATCGTACAAATCTATGTCAGTTGAGTTTTTGTGTGTTGGAAAAGTTCATTGTATGAGTTAAAATGGTAAAATATAACAGCAATACATATGATTTTAATCAACAATAAAAAAATAATTTAAAAAACTAATATATATATATATATATATATATATATACATTCAAAAGCAAAACAGAATGCACAATAAAAGCACAAGAACAAGATTTCTTTTTTAAATTAAAAGTGGCTTCGGGTCAAATTTAAAGAATCCAATATCTTGGTAGATCCTCAACAAAGGTTTTTTTTCAGGATAGGTGTATACGCTGTAAAATGATGGAAGTAAATATTTGTTCAGCGTTGTTCCAGACACAGTCTCATCTTAGATCAGGGTCCGGGTGCTGGAGGTTATTTGTCTTTTGATTTGTGCTTTCATTTTCTTGCATTACAGTTACTGCCGCAAACAAACACATCCTCAAGCTCAAGACTAGCAAACACTACAGTACCAGATTAAAATGCTCGCTGAGTGCTTACTGAAGGCTTGTTTATAAAATAAATATGGTTGTCAATGGAAAAATTGTGCTGCACTCTCAATTTCCTGCAACATTTGAGATTTTTGTGTATTTACATCCATGTAACTTTATTAAGAAATCAGTTGTATTTATGCTTGAAGTTTCAGGAGATCCTTTTTCAAGTGTTTTTTTTGATATGGGACATTCTTTTAACTTAGTCATTAAATGTGAGCGGCGTTCAATGCTCTGCGCAGCCCTTCGTTTACGCAACACTCCGAGGTGGTTCCAAACTGGTACTCGTTTTAAATGGGTGAAATTATTGATGCCTCTTAGGAAAAAAAATAAATGCGACTTTGTAAATGATAGCTCCCCTAAATTCGATTCTTACATTTCCTTTCAACAGAGCCACGTTTGGAACAGACATCAAGAAACATTGAAAGTACCTGTTTGCTGCTCCAAATCATGAAGAAGAAAATCAAGTCCTGAGTTTGAGACATCTTTGGAAAAAAGTGGAAATGCTTTTAAAGCCACAATTTTATTTTAATTGCTGATCACTTTATAGATGCAAGTCAAAGTTATTTGTAGAAAACATAGTCGTACACATCAGCAATTCTAAGCTTTACAGAAGAATAAAACGGATCTTAAAAATAGATGAGAGATAAAATCAAGGGATGAGACAATAAACACAATCTAACAGAACTCAACTTATTTGAATTCATAGAAAAAAGAAAGACAGAAGTGCTCAATCAAAAAAAGCACATTTAAATAGATTTTAGTCAAGATTTTAAATCATGCTAAAAAGTCATGTGTAACTTTTAAATCAAATGTTTCCTAATGTTGATTCTTTAACAATAGTTCTTTATCTAAAGCCGAAACGCAGTGATTGTGCGGAAGGCAGAACTGAAAAAAGATTAAATATATGCTGTTGTTGCGTCTAAGTAGTTGTAGGCAATTAAATGTGGATCAACACGCATTTGAGGAGATATTTTGTTGCGAAGGATCCTAATATCATGAAAATGTTGAGATTTTTGACCAAAAATTCAGTTACTGCTTTTTAGGATAAAACAGCTTTTTAGGATAAAATGGCTTTCAATTCGCACCCATTTTTTTTTAAGTCCACACCAGGTCTAATGCACCAATCAAAACGCACATCGTCCCTTTAATGCCGTTTCTGATCATGTTTTTACAGGCCTACACACGTTCACATACACAGTAAAATCCTGAGAGTTAAATTAACTCCTATTCAGAGTGCATTTGGGTCTACTCTGTATAATTTATAAAATAACACTCAAACCGAGTTAAAATATCAATTGGGTTTTTATCTGAACTATTATCTGAACTATTCATGAACTATGATTCTTCAACGAAAACTTGTACTTGGTGATAAACAATTTGTATTTCACAATTCAAGAAACCTCACAACTGTTTTCCTCATCACAATGTAAAATAATAAGAGTTTACCTTCATCTTTTTTATGATTTAGGTCAACGGCTCAGTGTTAATTTAACTCTAGAGTACAACAGAGTCAATGTAGCGCTCTGGATTTTATGGCACACTCCAGCTCTTTTGGGTTCGGTCCTACAGGGTTAGATGTGACCTACCTTTCAGCTTCGAATCCGAGGCCTGCTGGACGGCTGAACTTCTGGAACACTGGGTGAAAGACTCCGGGACACACTGTTGAAGCAGAGCGCGCGAGAGACTCTGCGGAGGCGGCAGGGATGCTTAGGTTTATGGTACGACAGTCGTCTTCTGGTTTCTCTGATGTTTTGAAGCTTTCGTCATAGTGATCCCGAGAGAGAGAGAGAGAGAGAGAGAGAGAGAAGAGAGAGAGAGAAGAGAAGAGAGAGAGAAGAGAGAGAGAGAGAGAGAGAGAGAGAGAGAGAATGAGAGAGAGAGAGATAGATATATATCTAGAGAGAGTATAGATAGAGAGATAGAGAAGAGAGATAGATAGAGATCCAGAGCTCTTCCTAGATCTCTCGATATGCTCGCCTATACTCGTCCTCTAAGCTCTCTCTTCTCGATCTCTAGCGCGTTTCCTCTCTCTGCTCTCTCTCTCTATACTCTCTCCCTCTCTCTCTCTCTCCCTCCGCTCTCTCTCTTCTTTTCATCTCTTCGCCTCTCTCCCTCTCTCTCTCCTCTCCTCTCTCTCCCTCTCTCTCGCGCTCCTCTCTTCCTCGCTAGACTCCTCTTCTCTCTCCTCTCGCTCTTGCGGCCGACTTGTTTGCAGGGTTTTTGCAGGTTTCATGAGGTCAAATGAAAGAGTTTTTTATTTTAGAGGATCAAACTTAAGACCTATATATTAAAAAACTTTTTTGCTTAATGCATATTTCAAGCATAACAGTATACTTGAAATAGATAGTTTGATAGTACCATCACTTTTAGGTTCGTAAGCATTTACGAAGTGTTTATCACACTCTGGCAACCTGTACTGTACTTTTTTCACCCCCTGATCTCACACTGTCCTCTCTGAGAGCAGTCTGGGAGGGGTCTTTTTTTTTTAACTATATTTACAATTGTATCTCGTATTCTTTTTTTTCTAATGCTACCTCTCAGTCTCAAGCGATTTTTCTCAATCTTTGGCGACCCTTACAATCACATTTACATTTTTTTACATTTATGAGTCAATATCTGGCAACCCAACAATCACTTAAGATTTTTGAGAATTTATGAGTGTATATAAGCCTTTTCTCAAACTCTGGCACTGCTAAACATCAGCTTTTATGTTTTGAGCATTAATGAAAGTTCTCTCAAGCTCTTGAAATACTGACCATGACTTTTACATATTTGAGCATAAATGCACATTTGTTTAACTATGGAAACACTAACCATCAATTTTTTTAAATTGGCAACTAGACGTATTTTCTCAATCTTAGGCAATCCAAAGCAACAACAAAAAATCAGGAGCTTTACATGAGCATCAGAAAAATAAGAGCTGTGAAAAATAATTTGAAACCTAAAACAGTAAATGTACAACTTTTTAAGGCCTAAAAGTCAGGCTTTTATTTTTTAGGCTTTTTTTTAATGTTTGAGGCCTTTACTGCCCGCAGCGGTTTTATTCTTTTTTTTAGCTGTATCAATAAATGCTTAATTGAGGGAGTTGTTTGAACACAAATGCATCTTTATTTGTTTAAATGACTAAGACAGTGATTGAGAACCAAAATTGTGGAAACCTGCAGTTGAAGCCCTCTTTTACTCGGCGTGTGCTCTCTCGCTGTTCTAGGATGTCTTCAGGTGCTGTGTGCTGATCTTCTCCTCCACGTATCTTCAGGTCTGACTGCTCGTGTGGTTAACACCATACTGGGGCAGAGCTTCCCAAAAGCAGCTTAACCTTAAGCTCTCGAAAACGATCTTAATATTTCAATCTGTTTCCCAAAGGTCTCGTAACTTAAGTAGTAAAAAAAAAAACTTCTTAGATTTATGAGAGGTTAAGTCGACAAAAATCAAGAACGTTTTAGTCACCAAGAAATCAGAGGGTTTAGTCTAGTTTCAGTCAATGTAAATGAATATTTAGTTGATTAAAATGTATTTTAATGAGTTAATTTAACTTTGTAAATATTAATATTTTTTAATTATAAATTTTTCAAATGAGAGTGGTTTCCACAGCAACTGCTAATGTTTATATGGTTCAGCAAAATGAAGAAAATCAGTAATACATTAAAAAAAAAAAGAAAAATGTGTTATATATATATTTGTGTGTATATATTTAAAAAGGGGTTCAGCTGTGATGTGACATGGGTAATGGTGTATTGTGTTATTTTACACTGAAATGTCATTGATTGCTTTGTTCTCTTTAGTCATCATTATTACGTTTGGAATTTTACGAAGATGTTATCTTACTTGTAACCTGAGATTTTCTGCTTCATGAAGGAGAAATAGCTCAAGTTGTTGATCATTTATGACGGATACAATGTATTTAACATTTCAGTAACCTAAATAACTAGACACAAAGCATTTGAGCTGTTAAATATAAAATCTAGGTTTATGATGGATAATGAAGCTCTGAGCAAATCCCATTCCTCTCAGAACAATCTGCTTCTCCGGTTTGCTTTGTCCACACCTAAAATCAGCAAAAAAGCCGGTCTATATTTTAAAAAGAGCAAATATTTTTGTCACTGATGTAGGCTGCCGATGATCTAGTCGCTAATCACCATGTTTAAGCACATTTAACTGTCCTACAATACCTTATTTATACGCTCTTATCTCGCCTAGTTTTAGTCATAATGTAGACATTATTAGCTTGTTATTGTTACGAGAATGTTTGAATTTAATAAATCTTAAACAAAGCAGTTTAAAAATAATTCATCCCCTCAGACTGTTCATGAAGGTCAAAACTAACGATCTGAATAAAAAACATTACAGCACCAGGGGTGTAAACATGCATTTTTTAGCTCCAAAATTGGACAGTTTTAACATTGAAGTGAATGACGACCTGCTCACCCTTGTGGCCGGTCGAGGTATTACAGTTCTGCACTTCCTATTGCGCAGGAGCAGGGAGAGCGGAGAGTTGCCCCTTGTGCTAACCTCCGTGAAAGGCTTGCATAACCCTGCATCACCTCATGCGCCTGTGTAATTCGAGACCCGTTACCTTGAGTTTGTTTTTTTTTTTGTTTGTTTTTTTGAATGCATGAGATAGAGATACACAGGCTAAAAGATTTGCTTTCAACTAGGGCTCGTTTCTGTCTACTCTTTCAAAAAAAAAAAAATTTTTTTTATTATTATTAAAAACAACATTTTGGCACACAAAGCCCTTTCAGATTTAAAATTTCAGCAGTTAGATTTTGTTCCTAAAACTCAAATCTATGTTTCATACCACAAGAGAGCTTATTTAAAAAAAAAAACTCATTATAGCAGCTCTAACGAAAATAACGATGGATGATCTATTTAGTTACTAAAGCCAGCTCAGCTCTATGAGAACCTGACGGATTTCAGCATGAAAGAACTGAATGATGATTCACCATTACATGCAGAGATTTTACGGTCGAAGAGGCCACATTATCAGACCAATTCACTTTCTAAAACCTAACGTAGATGGTCATGAAGATGGTGTGATGTTGAGACGGGGTTGTAGAAGATGTGGAGTTGTTGAATGTGAGTAGGCTGTGGCAGTAAAACCGAGAGCCAGGCATGAGTTCGCTCGAGAGGGGGCGGTCTGTCTCTCTCCGTCTCTGAGAAAGAGTGAGAACTGGAGACAAAAAGATAATATTGAGGGCGTTGGATATCAAATGTAAAAAAAAAAATCAGCATTTTCCTTCAAACTGATTTCAGCTTGAGTTCAGTCCCAGATGAGTTCAGATTTGTGTGATCTGCTCGCTTTCCGAACACTCAAAAAACCCGATTCACTGCCGTAAAAAGTTGCCCGAGTCAGAATGAAACCTCCGTCCCCACAGAAGTGAGAAAACAGTCGTTCTGAGCCGAGGACATCTGAGGTACGTGTAGCACACTCTGACAGCTCTGTGACCACAGATCGTCATCTCAGAAGAGCGCCGTCGTGTTTTACCAGAAGCTCGGCCTGGCCTCCGCCGAAGCTGAGAGATCTCGGTACCCGCTCTCTCTCACCAAAAACACCAATCTAATCCAAGCTTTTCTTTTCTTATAGCATTTGTGAATTTATAATTGCTTAAAACTCTTATCGTCTCGATCCTGATACATATTACATGGTAAAATCTTGAGTTTCACATACTTTGTGTTACTTTAACTCACAAATAGACTCGGAACAGAGTCCCTCGACTTGAACCATAAAAAGATTACATAAAAAAAAAATTAGCCAAGTTTTTTGGTAAAGAATCTAAAATTCAGAGGAAATGTCATTGATTTAACTCGTTTAATTCATTGATGTTTGAGTGTTGTTTTTTTATTTGGACTTACTCTGAGCAGAGTTAATTGTACTCTCAGGATTTTACTTTGTAGCTAGACAAAATTCTAAATAAATGAATAAAATAAAAAAACTTTCTCCAGAAGTTGGAGATAAACGTAATGAAATATAGCAACACTATAGTTAAAAAAAAGTAAAAAATTCAGATGTCATCTAAAATGAGTGGTGATGAAGATGCAGACGTTAAGGATGATTATGATGATGATGATGAACTATAAAATAGTTGTAAAATCCACATATAGGAGGAAACTTTTTAAGGTAACTTAAGACACCACTTTAGTTTTTTTCTTCTTCTAATCGTTTCACTTAATTCAAAAACTAAGAAGAACAAACCTAGAGAACTCAGATATTTGGGGAGAAAGCACTGCAGTACGTACACAGCTAAATTCACAGTGTTAAATCAACACTACTGGCGTGGACATATATAAACACTTCCCTGATGCTAAACGTAGCTCTGTGGAAGTTCATTTAACACACTAGACAGTGTTCATTTAGCTCTGCCTAAAATGAGTTTTGTAGTCTGGTTCTGAATACATTAGTGAGCGTAACGAAATATTTAGATTATATAACACTAAATATCTAATCTAAAGTTATCTTGAACATAATCAAACCTAAATTCAAAGTAATTTTTTAAACCACATTTAAATATACACAGCACAATTCTGCTCCAGTTAAATACATTGATTCAACTCTCATCGTGTCAGATTTAACACCGGGCTAGTGCTTATATAGCTCCACACTAGCAGTGTTAATTTAACTCTGGGATTTTTCCCGCCTAGAAGGGAAAGGAGCGTCTCTTTTGCAGTGTTCTGCTGCGACTCTTGTGACTCAAAATTCAGGAATGCTCAAACACTTGTAATACAAGCACAGAAGCAAATTGTTTATATTTAATTCTGCATTGCTATTTGCTCTTCTAATTGTTTGCCTGCATTCTTCAATTTAAAAAAAATAGCTACAAATCTTATTCAAAGTATTAGAGATATAAAAAGGTTAAAAGAAATCAATATATTGTTTACTGCATAATATAATGAGAAATGTAACATGTTTTAAATGCATATGAATGTTTTATATCATTGAATAACTTACGCAATTAGCCCCAATTAATTGAAAATATAAAAAAAATTTGTACTATTACTCAAACCTTAGTCTTCCATGTTTACAGATTAAAACAGGACTCATATGGAATTTATTTTAAATATATGTAACCTAAATGAAAGGCAAATTTTATATTCAATCGAAATATATAAATATTATTGTTTCTTTATTTATGGTATTGTATATATTTGAAAAAAAAGTGTTTGTATTTATATTGCCACAATTGTACAATTATTACGCAGTAAAATCTAGAGAGTTGAATTTACTCTGTTTTGAGTCTATTTGATTCTTCTCTATATAGAGTTCTTAGAGTTCAATTTAAACGATTAAGTTAAAGACTTTTTGTTACTTTTTTTTAAAGAAACAACAAAAAAAGTCCTGTGAATCTACAAAAAAATAAAAAAATGTTTAAGTTAACCAGATAAATTGATCAGTGACTCTTAAACTAGCAGACTATGCATAAACCATGTTGTTCAAAAGTTTATTAAAAATGGAGGATTTTTTCTGTATATTAAACTTTTCACTGCATAGGTTTAATTAAAAAATTATTTTTCAATTAGTTAGCCTTAGGGGTGTGTATAGGAAAGGGATTATAAAAAATATTTTGTAGTAAAACATTTATGATAAATACATTGTTAATTTTTTGTTCCATTTTATGATGTTTAAATAAATTATATTATTTATAGTTATAAATATAGTTTTACTGGTAGTACTGGTTTTCTGTTTACTTTTTAAATCTACAATTTACTTTTTAATGAAGACTGTGACTTTTTCTTTACAGTAAATAATACCACTTAAAATCTTAAAAATCCAGATTTAATTGAATTCTAATTTATTTAAAGATTTTTTTGTAACTTTTACTTTTACATAGCAATAATATGTGCCAGGCTGTTTTTAGATAGCGGTAATGTACTGTAAATTATGTTAATTGTTGCAATACATCATTTTGCATATAAGCCTGCATATATACAAGACAAAAATAACTTTAATGCATTCATGAAAATTAAGATTTGGTATTTTACCATAAATTTAAAACATGACTTGCCGTTTATGGTGTAAAAGGGGTAAAGCACAGTGTAATAATAAAAGGTGAAAGTGTATAATTTTCGAGGAAGAAACAATATTAATTGTTTTACGATATCTGTCTCTGTTTATCCACAAATCGGACTCTTTCCTGACGTAGCTGTTACTAACAGTTCCTAAAGTATAAATTTGTGTTTAGTAACCTTTTTTTTAACGACTCATTTTTTTGACGTTGGTATTGTTAATTTATTTGAAAATTCCATTTTTACCACTGCTGTGCCTTTTTACCGTATTGCACAGGTTATTTTTAAAGTTTGATTAACTGTTTATTTTCTATTTTGTTGTCTGTTTGGTTGTTCAAACACAGATTAAATATAAAAATATACATTTTTCATTAGATCAGAATTTTTATAGTTCCAATTTTTCTTCAAAAGAACAAATTCTCACGATGTCAGACGCACGCAAGAGATTCACAAAGTTCTTCTGACCTCCGTCGATCACGCCGAGGAGTGGAGCAAACCCGAGCAGGCCAACAATATGTGCACTAGATTTACAAAAGGCTAAACATAAATTGGCAGTAAAATAGCACAATTTTACAATAGTAAACTTGTAAATCACGAAGTCTAATAAAAAAAAACTTTCTTTTCATTGAGGGCAAGTTTTAGTCCTGAATGAGAATAATACACTTATCAAAGAAGAAAGGTGAAGTATTATGTTTTAGGATAGTTTGATTAATGAATCAGTTTCTAAAATAATTCTCATTTTAACAAGTTAAAGAGACCAGGAAGTGATGGGGTTTAGTATCTCTCTCTCTCTCTCTCTCTCTCTCTCTCTCTCTCTCTCTCTCTCTCTCGTGACACATTTACAAACACACCTGTCGCCTCCGATTCTTCCTTTTCCTGCCGGAGCATCAACAGCAACTGGCTCACAGCCAAAGACTCGATCATATTCTGAAGTTCACAAGAGTAACTACTAAAATAAAAAGAAATAATAAAAAAAAAAGTTGCGAGTTTGGCAGGACAGATGACAAACAGTTATGGTTAATAACTAAAGTCAATTTAAGAAACTAGTTTTTTTTCCCTAAAGGGACGTCCAATATTGTAACAATTGAAACTATTTGAGAATTAATTTTCAGCGGTAAGTGAAGCACTGTAAGTGTTTCAGGAACCTGGGTTCAAAGCATGAGCATGTGTTACGCACCCCCACCCCATCGCCCGCCTCACTTCCTGTTGAGCTATTATCTCATCAAAATAAAGTTTTTCCCTGGTACTCTTATACTGATACCTGTTCTGGGGAGTGGGGTAGTTTTCAGAATAATTATTAGAACAGCTGCTCTATGTTTGTGATTTAAAACATATATATTAAAAAAAATCCATAATGTTGTCAAATTTCAATCAGTTTTCACAGGATAAATGTAAATATTCAGTCATAAAGTTATCAAAAGCCAGTCAGGGTTGTTTACAAGAAAAGTAACATAACTCTGCAAAGGTGTTACAAATTTTGCAGACTCCACGACTGCATTATCATTAAATTGGAGATATTTTCAGCTGGCTGAACCCAAAATTGTAGCATCTGCACTGAAACCGCTGTTCGTGATGTCTCATGTTATCAGGTACGAGTACATGAGCTTGATATTCGGTCTGATATCAGTTTAGCTATTGATGTACTCTTAAACGTTATGAACCCTGAATTTCACAAGAATGATGTTGTAGATGGAGACAGAGGCCAGAGAGAGAGAAAGATGGTGTTGACAGTATAGTGAGCCATTTTTACATTTAACCATGAGCTTTGACCCTGATCCATTGACTCTATATAACATGGACTTGACGCGTGTTTCTAAAAACTCTTCTCTTCAGAGAACACTTACAATGAAACACTTACTCTTTTCTCTTTATTTTCTTCCTGCTATGGTTGATTGACTGCGAGCGACCTGAGATAGACTTTGACTGTGTAACAAATTGCATATTGTCTCTCCCCATCTGTAAGTCGCTTAGAACAAGAGCGTCTGATAAATGCCTAAATATAAATGTTTCATATGAAAGCTAAACGGGGCTCAAAATGGGCATAGCCAGCCATCATCATGGAAGTCCATCACTTCCCAGTAACCAAAAATGGGTCCAGAAAGGAGGAACATAATCATAATGTGTCTTAAACAAATAACTTTAAAACAAAATTCACTCACCTCAGAGTGTTCATGAAGGTCAAAACTAGCGATCTGAATAATAAAAAAAAAACGTTGCAGCACCAAGGGATGTAAACTAGGGATGCACCAATACGGGTAGCGGCCCAATTCCGTACTCTAGAACATTACTGGTCCTCGTCAAAGCGCCCCAATACCAGAACACCAATACTGATTTATGACTGCGGGATGTGAGTCCAGCAGACGTGCTTAACCGGTGCAGAAGTGTCCATGAACCGGAAATATTTTAACATCAATGCTGGTGCTAAAAGTTTTTAATGCAAGCAATCTGATCATATATATATATAAAATCAGCACAATACGGAGTACAAGGAGTTCACTATTAGCAGCAAAGTTGGCCAGTTTTAACATGTATGTGAATGAGAACCTGCTCACTTTTTTATTTGTTGTATATTCTAAAAGTATTACCAAGCAGATGAATGTAGATGAGAAATAGCAGAGGCCCAAGAACAGACACCTGGGGGACACCAGGCGTGACAAGAAGATTTAGAGCAAGAAGAGCTGATATGGAGACACTGTGATCGCTGAGCAAGGTAGGATCTAAACCACTGGAGAACAGTTCCAGACAGGCCAGTGCCCTCTAGTCGAGACAGAAGAATATGGTGGGCTACAATGTCAAATGCAGCTGTGAGATCGAGTAGGATGAGTAAAGAGACAAGACCAGAGTCAGACACTAACATTTGTCATTTTGAGAAGAGGCGTTTCAATGCTATGCAGAGGACGAAAGCCTGACTGGAACTGTTCATAACAATTGTTCTTCGATAGAAAGTCCTGTAGCTGAGCACTAACACACTTTTCCAGTATTTTAGCCTCAAAAGGCAGATTTGAAATTAGACAGGCATTTTCTAGATTGTATTGGTCTATAACAGTTTGTTTTGTATTGGTGTGCTTGCAGAAACCTTGAATTACTTGGGAACCACACCCTAGTTTACATCCCCTGGTGCTGCAACGTGTGTAGTGCCCTGGGAACCCTGGGAGCAGTTGTGGTCCGGTGGATAAGGAGATTGACTTGTGATCTGAAGGTCCCGGGTTCGATCCCCAGATCCACCGAGTTGAAGTTGGTGTGAGCGATGAAATACTTGCTCTCCATCTTCAACAAACACAGCTGTGGAGCCCTCGAGCAAGCACCAGATCCCCAACTGCTCCCGGGCCCCGCAGCCATGGCTCCCACTGCTCCAGGTGTGTGTTCACGATGTGTTTGTTCACTGCTGTGTGTGTGTACACTGGATGGGTTAAATGCAGAGCACAAATTCCAGGTATGGGGTCACTCCATTTCTGGCCGACTGCTCACTTTCACTTTTCAGACAAGAGAGGAGCATGAATGATGGAGATAATAAGCTCTAATAAAGCTTTTTAATAAAAACACACTAAATTCAAATATATAGCAGAAACCACACGGCTTTATTTATTACATTTCAATTATCATACTTTGATTTGGGATACTAATGGAGAATGGAAATTATATTAAAGTAATTGGCCAAATTTACAAACAGACCAGTACAACTGCACTGAGCAGACGTTGCGTAAAACGATCCTTAATTCGGTATCTAACCTGAATAAGGAAAGGACAGCAGCAAAGCCTGTCCGCGGCCTAGCTCCACCTCATTTAAGGACACCAGGCTGTCGACCGCTGGACCTGCGGTGTCTGTGCAGAGTCTAACGCGAGCATGATCTGGCAGCTTCTCATCAGTCTCTCTGAGGCTCACAGTCACAGGCTGTTCTCCCCAGTTCAGGGCGCTCAGGAAGCGTTCACTCTGGTCCCAGCGGCGCAGGAACACCAGGGTAGATTCTGACACGCTGAGGACCACGTATTCTCCATGCAGGAGCGAGCGCTCTTTACCTCGAAGCTCACTCAGCGTCGAGAAGGACTTTCTTACAGCGATGTGCTCCTCTTGTAGAGCCTAAACCAAAGTGAGATGCATTAAACTCAGATGAGCTCAAAAAAAAGCTTGTCTTCAACATTGAATTTTCACCTTCGCTGCAGCATTCTTCTCTTCTACTGGAGTTTCCAAGCCCCACAAGGTTTCTAGCTGATCCTACAGAATCATCATCATCATAATAATAGTAATAATCAGCAGCAGCAGCGTAAGTTACAAAATAAATAGAAAAGCTGTGCAATTTCTCTACACCGAAAAAAGTTGAGGAAAGTTCAAATAAAAGGCAATATTATTATTGCATATTGCATTTTATTACATGTAATTGCATTTGGAGGCCTAATGAAGTTTTGGGAAGAAAAAAAAGATAGTTTTCAAAAACAATTATTAGTTCTAAGTTACTAAAATGATAGTAAAATGATGAAAACGTAAAAATGACCTAAAAAAAAGTGCGGTAGGTTGCCTTGAAACTTTTTCAAGCTTTCAAAAGTCCTTTAAATGTGTTTTCCGCCCAAAAATGTAAAAATTTGACCTAAACACTCTAGTGCTGGCCGTTTGTTTTAAGTCTTCAACCATTTCTTGAGAAATATAACAGATAAACTCTTTGTTTTTAACTGAATTCACTTCAAGTTTACGTAGTCATTTATTATGAAGCAGTACAAACTATAAACAGCAATTATTGTGACCTTCTATACGTTACACTGCTAAAAAAGGGCCTAAACATGACCTTTTCACCGATAGCCCACTGACCAGTCTGATCCCAGTCTCATATCTCTCAGCTATAATTCTGCAGTCTGCTGCTCTCACCTCTGCTCCGAGTCCAATCTCGTCTCCAGCGCTGAACACGGGAGTCCCTGGCAGCGTGAAGAGCAGGGTTTGATAGAGCCTGATGCTGTGTGTTTCAGCTCTGGAAGCTAGAGCTGCTCCCAGACCCCAGCCCAGACTGGTCTGCTGGTGACTGGAGTAGAGTTTCTGTATGGCCCGTGACTGTTTCTGTCCGCTCTCAGCCGGATCAGGGAGTCTGGTCAGCAGGAGATCCACACCGGAGCGGTTCAGGGCCAGAGAGACTTCATCCACAGACACACTGCTGACGGCCCCCATCAGTGCTCTGCAAGAGACGGAGACGTCTGAAGGGCTTGAAGACTCACTAAAGAGGTGGACTTTTACGAGTAAGTTGAGTCACTTTCCAGTTTTGTGAGAAGTTCTGCATGTGGCCACTAGAGGTCATTATTTCACTTGAGTTTCAAAGCGAGATGGAAGATATTTCACTTACACTCTTTTAGGCACGTCTGTTCTGTTAAACAGATCTTTTATGGAGGACCAGATGTTTATTTTGGCGAGGTTTCCCACATCTGACAAGAGGATGCCGTCAAATCCTTTTTTCAACCAATTAGAGCATGCTTCCTAACAACAAGAAACGGAAAAATGAAGTAGTGTCTAATTTTGCTCAAACTCACCAGTACACAAAGTACTATTAAAAGGATTAGTAATATTAACTGCAGCTGTTACTGATTAGTAATGCCAAAAGGAATATAGATCATTTCTGTACAGAATTGTGGGTCAATTCTAAGGAGTTCTGTGGATGGGTTTTAAAAGTCTGGGAAAATAATGCAAAGACCGGTGGTAGAGCCTAGAGCGTGTTTTTTTTCACTAATTAGTGACATAAAACAGGTATAAATGGGCAATGCAGAGTTTCAAGGTCAAATTTAAGACTTTGTATTAGAAGATTTGAGATCATTATATTTGGTAACAGAGCGTATTAATCTCTCTTTCGCTCTGCTATCCCCTTTTCACGCATACATTAGCAGAGCATCCTTGCATGCTTTAGTTAAGTATTTATTTTATTGTTGGTTGATCTTAGGATAAACTGCTGCTGTGTCCTCTACCTTGACTCCAGAGTTGTTATTTGAAAGGAAAACTTTATATCACAACTTTTAAAGACCTTTTTATGACCATTAAGAATCACGTTAAGACCTATATCAAACCATCAAAAATGCATACAAAACTCTTTTTTTTTTGTGTAAATAACAGTAATCTTCAAATACATTGTTTGATCACTTTTAAGTTTTTGAGTTTTTATTCAGTTTCTCTTAAACTCTGGCAACCCTAACTGTGCCTTTTGCAAAGTTGAATGTTTATGAGCATTTTCTCAATCTCAGGCAACCCTAACAATCACTACTACTTTGAGCATTTATGCGTATTTTCTTAATCTCTGGCAACCCTAACTATCACTTTTACGATGTTGACGGTATATGAGTCTTTTCTCAAACTATGGCACTGTTAAACGTCACTTTTATGTTTCTGAGGATTTACAAAAGTTTACTCTGGCAACCCTGACCATGACTCAAGTTTTAAAGAAACACTAACAATAATTGTTACACTATTTTTTAGCCTTCCGAAGCATTGTCACAATCTCTAGCGACCTCATTGGGCTCTTAAATTTTTATGTAGGTTTTGAAATTTGATACTTTCTAAGATCCTGCGGAAGCCCTGGGCATGGTTTCTAAAATGATTGTAATGATGTACAAGCAAGTTATTCAGTACTAGATAACAACAAATACTTCATACTGAAGCCCTGCTCAGTTTCCTCTCTCTGATAAATCACTTACTTTGATGTTCTCCAGGAGAGCAGAAGGAGTCCTGAGCCAGGCTGAAGAGTTTTTGTTGTCCGGTGTTAAATTCAACACTACAGAGATTCCTGCGAGATCAAGCAAGAGAGAAACACTCTAGATGTGAGATGAAACGTCTCGTTCGTAAATGCTCAGAGATGGAACCGGCTGCTTGGGAAGATCCCAAAGTAGACCAAGCAAGCAAACTTTAGTGCAATGAAGTCTTTTAAAATATCTTTTAAGGTTTTTTTTTTATTATTATTATTATAAGGAAGCTTCAAAACCTTTGATTTTCGAAACTGGATGACTAAATAATCTGAATTTTGTGTCAGTTGTAGCATTGAGTAGTGTCTAGAATCAGTGTATCATTTGATCTTCATTTTCAGTTCTAACCAAAATAGTGAATAATGAAAAACATTATTCACGTTGTTTTTTTAATGTCTAAATTCCCTAATGAATCGTTAGTCTAAAATCAACAAGAAGGAAAGAATTTGCATTTACAAAACTTTAGTCAGCTAGAGTTCCTAGAATATCGACCAAAAAACTGTATAACCTTAAAATTCTATACATTTTTCATGTATTTAGTGTATTGCTTTAGATGGGGCAAGCTGGAGTTTCTATACTGCTGACAGCTACAGCATTTTCACAATGGTCTTCAAGTATGGCTGTTTTTCATTTTGGTTCCTGGAAATGTCAGCCCTAGATTCAGCTCCATGAAGTGAGGACGAGCAAGAGAAAAACCCTTTAGCTGTGAAATGAAATGTCTAAGCAGACGATACTGTATAAAACTAGCAAAAGCTTCAGTCTAAAACGCTCTATTTACAGCAGGGGTCTCAAACTCCTTCCTGGAGGACCGCAGCGCCTGCAGGTTGTTGTTCTAACCCTGTTTCAGGAACTCACCAGTAGCTTCGAACGAGCACAGAGGAGCTTAATCAGTGAAGTCAGGTGTGTTCGGGTAAGGTTGGAGTAAAACTGTACAGGGACTGAGTTTGAGACCCCTGATTTACAACAAATTGAAGGACATGCTTCTCTGTTTTATTGAGAAAAACTGATGTTGTCCCTACAACATTAAGCTTCTGGTCACGCAGAGCATTCCCGGAAGGAAAATTCCAAAACAGAAAGGTCTACAAACTTGTAATTATATTTTGCACTTTTCAAACTTTTAAAAAACGATTTTTTTTCAGGTTTTTTGTTAGTATTTTTTTCTTCCTTTTTTGTTTTTAAATTTTAAATCAAATGAATGAATGATACACAGATTGAAGATCACCAAATAGATAGAGCAGGGAAAGTTTAGGGGCCAATGAAATAATTTTGAATTATTTTAAGATGTCTTTCCAGAATGTTTTATTATCATAAAGCATTATTTTTCCCAATTCGACACAACTCTGATTCTTAACACTAGATGATGAAACAATAAACAAGATTTATGTATGGTGAATATAGCATTGAGCTTCAGTGTTTCGTTCTATTATTTTATTTCCACAGAGAAAATGGAATGGATGTTTTTCCCACTATTCACAGTTTTAAATCAACAAGAAAAAGGAAAGACTTTGCTTTTACAAAAATATTTTGATGGCAGGAAGTCCTAAAATAACCTAAAAAATGTTAAGGGATTGTTTTAGTTAGGATGTCTGCATTTTAGTTTCTGCAGAAAACTGAAGGACAAAAAATACCTTCAGGTACGGAACACTCTTCAATTTACTCATTCTTTATCTATTCTCCTCCATATTTTACATTTTCCACACAGTCTTCAAATACCACCGCAATCACATCGTGCAGATTGGGAACCTCGTCCCCTCGCTCGCAAGATAAAGTTTTGAGCAACTAGAAAAGCTCTGAATAAATGTCATTAATATATGTAACAATGAGAATATATAATCCTCATTAAAGGTCAAAGGTGAAACCAGTTAAAAAATGAAATGCTTGATGGATGTCGACGCTGACCTTTCTTATGTGCCAGGTTTAGTAGAGAATCCAGATCCTTCTCGGAGCCAGCTTCAACTTTGACTGAGCTCAGTCCTGGAGACTCGTCGTGTATCGCACTCAGGACAAGAGCCTTCACTTTCAGCTGACTCAGATAGTCCAGCTTGCCCTCCAGGCCTGCAGAGGGCAGACAAAAATGGATGCATTATTGTGACTATTGAGGTCATGAATTTTTTTTTTTACAACATGTTTTTAGAAGAAATTAACATGAACGACAATACAGTCATTAGTTCCCACTTCTTTCTTTTCTTTTGACATTTGTGCTTATATCTATGACAAGTGACGTTGAAAAAAATAAAAAAAAATGCTTGTTACTCTGGAGTTAAGCAAATGATCAACGTTAATTAGCAGGGTAACAAAAAACATTTCTGAAATTTCCCAAATTATTTACTCTTTTACAGCAATTTCTCTAATCTTGTTGCCAATAAAATATGAAATAGCTGACAAATTAAAGTCAGTTATGATTTCTAAATTTTAATGCAAATTAAAAAAAATATTTCTATATTTTAATGTACAGCAGACTCCAGAATATATTGTTTAACTCATAAAATAATGACCATTTACCATAAAAAGCATAAAATGAGAAAACTCAGAAAGCTATAGGATACATTATCAGACACATAAAATGCATAACATTTTAAGCATCGTTCTCAGGAGACTATAATGTATTTACCCCATTCAATGCGCAACATATTAAGCATTTAATAAAAAGAAATACACTAAACATTCTCAGAAAGCTCAAAACATATTCAACCCATAAAATGTACAAAACATTCTCAGCAGGCTCCAGAACACCTTATTTAACTCAAAATGAACAAAACATTCTCCGAAGGGTATAGGATAATCTATTTATCTTATTAAATGCACAACATATTGATCATTTTACAAAAAAAAAAGTCTCAGGATGCTCCGGAACCAATTAACTAACTCATAAAAAGCACAGAGTGTAAGCCTTCAACTTCATTCAAAACATTTTCTCAGAAGACTGCGAACTCACTATTTTGAAGCTTAAAATTGAATTCACAAAATGTTGAGCCTACATTTTTAATGCACCAAATTTTCTAAAGAGGCTCCAGAATTCACCATTTTCTCATTAAGTACACCATACATAAAAAGTGAACTCGAAAAAAGAAATGTACACAATTCTTGAGTGTCACATTGCCCACCATACGTCTCATAACTGAAGCATTAACAATGAGCCTAAAACAGATAATGCAGCTCAACAAGGTCATGTTTTAGCTTACAAATAAAGAGTTTCATTTATTTTCTAACAACAACCCAAACGACTTGTCTTTCTAACCAACGTTTTTGTCCTTAATGGAAATAAAAGATTTCTCCTCCCTCACCTCTCAAGCCGTTGAGAGCGAAGGCGTTGAGGTTTGGGATCTGGTAGAGAGGACCCTCGTTCCACCAGTTCATCTCAGGGATGGGCTTACAGCGTGGAGCTTGTACTATGATCACTACAGCTCCAGCTAACATCCCGACCCAGCCGAGCCAGAGCAGAACCAGCAAAGCCCAGCGGGTCCGGATCCAGCTGCAGAAGACACAGAGTCGTCAGACTCACATACTGAGGCTGAGCTACATGCACTGAGGGTGTGCATACCCAGCAGTTCCAGCGACTCTGATGAGTTCTTCTTTGGAGAGGCCGGTGAACCTCCCTCCAGAGCTCTCGGGGACATTGACCTTCACGCAGCCATTTCTCTCAGCGTCTCGGGTCATTAACTGCTTCGACTGATCCGCTTCCTTAAGTTCCACGTCCTTCATGTCTCTCCTTTATGTACTTTTGCTTACAAAGAGTGTTAAATATATAAAGCTAAATTCATTTCTTGACAGCATTTTAATGGAATAAGGATTGTTAAATGTCGATTCATTTAAGGGCACCTAAAAAAGTGATTTTTAGCATTTAACAATAAACGAAACAGACAAACGTATAAAGTCTACGGCTAACTTAAAGGTTTTCATATTTTAAAAAATATTAAGCAAGCCATGCACAAAAAAACAAGCATAATTTTAGCAAACTTAAACTACTCGTTTGTTATCAAGTTATAAAACATTCAACACCAGTAAAAAATAATAATTCACAAGACGCAAAACAAATGTGTAATTACCACAGCTTTAAAAAGTTATACAAAAGCTGGTTTGATGTTATGGTCATTTATTAACCACTATTCTACACAACAGATGAACGTAATTTTTATACTGCACCTACATGTCAGAGAGGTCCTCTTCAGTGCTCTCTAGAAACCCTGTAGAGCAGGGTTTGCTGATCTGAGATCTTTAAAGAGAGCGACTTCCTCTGCTCCCACCCCTCGAGGACTTCACTCGTAGGAAAGGAGAAAGAAACGTCACTGAATATGAGACTGAAGCAACTAAAATAGCTGTATTTTACCTTATGAACAAAAAAAACACAACTTACAGAGTAGAAATTAATGTCACTAATCAATGCAATCTTTAAGGGGGCATGCAATGAAAACAGATTTTGATTTCTTTTTTTATATATATGATAAGCAACTCTAAAAGACAGATAAGGCTATGAAGTAGAGGTTATGAAGTAGAGATAAGGCTTTGAGGTAGAGGTTATGAGGTAGAGATAAGTCTATGAGGTATAGGTTATGAAGTAGAGATAAGTCTATGAGGTAGAGGCTATGAAGTAGAGATAAGGCTTTGAGGTAGAGGCTATGAGGTAGAGATAAGTCTATGAGGTAGAGGTTATGAAGTAGAGATAAGTCTATGAGGTAGAGGCTATGAAGTAGAGATAAGGCTTTGAGGTAGAGGCTATGAGGTAGAGATATGTCTATGAGGTATAGGTTATGAAGTAGAGATAAGTCTATGAGGTAGAGGTTATGAAGTAGAAATAAGGCTTTGAGGTAGAGGCTATGAGGTAGAGATAAGTCTATGAGGTATAGGTTATGAAGTAGAGATAAGTCTATGAGGTAGAGGCTATGAAGTAGAGATAAGTCTATGAGGTAGAGGTTATGAAGTAGAGATAAGTCTATGAGGTAGAGGTTATGAGGTAGAGATAAGTCTATGAGGTATAGGTTATGAAGTAGAGATAAGTCTATGAGGTAGAGGCTATGAGGTAGAGATAAGTCTCTGAGGTATAGGTTATGAAGTAGAGATAAGTCTATGAGGTAGAGGTTATGAAGTAGAGATAAGTCTATGAGGTAGAGGTTATGAAGTAGAGATAAGTCTATGAGGTAGAGGTTATGAAGTAGAGATAAGTCTATGAGGTAGAGGTTATGAAGTAGAGATAAGTCTATGAGGTAGAGGTTATGAAGTAGAGATAAGGCTTTGAGGTAGAGGCTATGAGGTAGAGATAAGTCTCTGAGGTATAGGTTATGAAGTAGAGATAAGTCTATGAGGTAGAGGTTATGAAGTAGAGATAAGTCTATGAGGTAGAGGTTATGAAGTAGAGATAAGTCTATGAGGTAGAGGTTATGAAGTAGAGATAAGTCTATGAGGGAGATAAGGCTTTGAGGTAGAGGTTATGAAGTAGAGATAAGGCTTTGAGGTAGAGGTTATGAAGTAGAGATAAGTCTATGAGGTATAGGTTATGAAGTAGAGATAAGTCTATGAGGTATAGGTTATGAAGTAGAGATAAGTCTATGAGGTATAGGTTATGAAGTAGAGATAAGTCTATGAGGTAGAGGCTATGAAGTAGAGATAAGGCTTTGAGGTAGAGGCTATGAGGAAGAGATAAGTCTATGAGGTATAGGTTATGAAGTAGAGATAAGTCTATGAGGTATAGGTTATGAAGTAGAGATAAGTCTATGAGGTATAGGTTATGAAGTAGAGATAAGTCTATGAGGTAGAGGTTATGAAGTAGAGATAAGTCTATGAGGTAGAGGTTATGAAGTAGAGATAAGGCTTTGAGGTAGAGGCTATGAGGTAGAGATAAGTCTATGAGGTATAGGTTATGAAGTAGAGATAAGTCTATGAGGTATAGGTTATGAAGTAGAGATAAGTCTATGAAGTAGAGGTTATGAAGTAGAGATAAGGCTTTGAGGTAGAGGTTATGAGGAAGAGATAAGTCTATGAGGTATAGGTTATGAAGTAGAGATAAGTCTATGAGGTATAGGTTATGAAGTAGAGATAAGTCTATGAGGTATAGGTTATGAAGTAGAGATAAGTCTATGAGGTAGAGGTTATGAAGTAGAGATAAGTCTATGAGGTAGAGGTTATGAAGTAGAGATAAGGCTTTGAGGTAGAGGCTATGAGGTAGAGATAAGTCTATGAGGTATAGGTTATGAAGTAGAGATAAGTCTATGAGGTAGAGGTTATGAAGTAGAGATAAGTCTATGAGGTAGAGGTTATGAGGTAGAGATATGTCTATGAGGTATAGGTTATGAAGTAGAGATAAGGCTTTGAGGTAGAGGTTATGAAGTAGAGATAAGTCTATGAGGTAGAGGCTATGAAGTAGAGATAAGGCTTTGAGGTAGAGGCTATGAGGTAGAGATAAGTCTATGAGGTAGAGGTTATGAAGTAGAAATAAGGCTTTGAGGTAGAGGCTATGAAGTAGAGATAAGTCTATGAGGTATAGGTTATGAAGTAGAGATAAGTCTATGAGGTAGAGGTTATGAAGTAGAGATAAGTCTATGAGGTAGAGGTTATGAAGTAGAGATAAGGCTTTGAGGTAGAGGTTATGAAGTAGAGATAAGTCTATGAGGTAGAGGTTATGAAGTAGAGATAAGGCTTTGAGGTAGAGGCTATGAAGTAGAGATAAGTCTATGAGGTAGAGGTTATGAAGTAGAGATAAGGCTTTGAGGTAGGTTTTTCTGCCTTCAGAGAACATAAATAGCAATTTTTTCTCTTGACTCTGCCATGTCGCCTCAAGAAAAAGCCTACTGGAAGCTCCTCCCCATCACTCACGTCACTGATCCTGCGCAGTTTGTGCGATTGTTTTCTTATTTCAATGCGTGTTGAGCCTATTAAAAAAGTTTGTTGAGTAAATTTTGGAAAGTTCATCTTTTTGCATTTCTGTCACACACAAATAATTCACAGAGTAATCGAAACTAGACTGAAGTAGAAGATTGATGAGTCATGGGTGACGTGCCCAAAACAATCCTATTCAGCACTAGATTCCAACTTGGAAATTGCTGAGGAACAAGTGCTGAGACCGCTTCAGTCAGCTATAAAATCTATAGACTTTGAGGGTTTCTGATCGCTGATGGACAAAGAGAAGCTGGACGAGGGTATCCATGTGATAGGTGATGTACGCAGGTGGATTTTGTGATTTTGTGCCCTCACAATTTGTTGATCATTCGTCCATCTTCCTTTACTCCTGTATGTCAGTTAAATAAACCCCATAGACCGCACACTTGTTTGTCTGGTTTGTCAGACAGCTTGTTAACCTTTTTGCATTACTCCTCTATTTAAGCCCCTTAGTTTAGTATGAGCTACTTTCTCTTGCATTTGTAAAGTTATTGATTGCACATCATTTCCCACAGAATGCTTTTCGCCCTCAGTATAGAACCAGACAGAGATCTGCTTTGGTCTAAAACAGGAAACCATTCTGAAATAACAGTATAGTGCTCAAAGATCTGCTATTCTGTCTCCTTCCTTGAGTTTAAGATGAACAATACCAGCTGAGGGGAAGAAAGCGAGTCTGAGCAGGGCGGTTTGTTTTCTCAGAGCTCCGCATGGGGTCCTGGGGTTCACAGATGCTCCGCGGGCCTCAGGGTGGACCTACTGAAGCCCGTCTGATCCTGCTCTCCAGAAACAAACACAAGAGATCACAAAACCAGATGAAGATCTCTTTTTTCATAATTCCAGGCATGTTTATTGAGACTATAAAGCTTCTGAGGAGACTCAAAGAAGATGCCTGGAGTGCTTAAAATACTGCAACACTTATAGAATAGACTCTGGAGCCCTTCCTTCGACAGCTCGCTTCCTATTGCTCTCCAAAACACTTGCGAACTGGCAATGTAAGTGAACTTTTGAAAGCACAAAAAATACTATTGGTCAAAATAAATCTTATTTTTGAATTCCCTGAAGGAACAAACTCCCTGATCCAGTCAGGAAAGCAGAAACACCAACAGCTTTCAAAAAGCAACTAAAAACTACTCTTCAAAACTTAGAAATCCTTTCTTTTTCATTTCTTCCTTTTTATTTCCTTCCTGGTTGATTGATCAGCTGATACAACTTGTATTAGAGACCTGAGTTAGACTTTGGCTGTGTAGCAGATTTTTTTAAAGCTGCTATTAAGAAATGGTTTTAATAGGAGCACCTTCATGACTGCTCTGAAAGGTTCTTAAGTCATGAGATAATACATATGCGCAGGACTTTAGCTTGTTTCTGAAGAGAATGGAAATATGATGACAAATAATCCATCCATCCATCTTCTCCCGCTTATCCGGGGCCGGGTCGCGGGGGCAGCAGTCTAAGCAGGGATGCCCAGACTTCCCTCTCCACAGACACTTCTTCCAACTCCCCGGGAGGGATCCCGAGGCGTTCCCAGGCCAGCTGGGAGACATAGTCCCTCCAGCGCGTCCTGGGTCTTCCCCGGGGCCTCCTCCCAGTGGGACATGCCCGGAACACCTCCCTTGGGAGGCGTCCAGTAGGCATCCAGAACAGATGCCCAAGCCACCTCAGCTGACTCCTCTCGATGTGGAGGAGCAGAGGCTCTACTCCGAGCTCCCCCGGGTGACGGAGCTTCTCACCCTATCTCTAAGGGAGCGCCCAACCACCCGGCAGAGGAAGCTCATTTCGGCCGCTTGTATCCGGGATCTTGTCCTTTCGGTCATGACCCAGAGCTCATGACCATAGGTGAGAGTAGGGACGTAGATCGACCAGTAAATCGAGAGCTTCACTTTTCGGCTCAGCTCCCTTTTCACCACAACAGACAGATACAGCGACCGCATCACTGCAGATGCTGCACCGATCCGCCTGTCGATCTTGCGCTCCATCCTCCCCTCACTCGTGAACAGGACCCCGAGATACTTGAACTCCTCCACCTGAGGCAGGAGCACTCCACTAACCTGGAGAGGGCAGGCCACCTTTTTCCGGTCGAGAACCATGGCCTCAGACTTGGAGGTGCTGATCCTCATCCCAGCCGCTTCACACTCGGCTGCAAACCGCCCCAACGCACGCTGCAGGTCCAGGCCCGAAGAAGCCAACAGGACAACATCATCCGCAAACAGCAGCGATGAAATCCTGACGTCCCCGAACCGGACCCCCTCCGGCCCCCGGCTGCGCCTTGAGATTCTGTCCATAAAAACTATTAACAGAACTGGTGATAAAGGGCAGCCCTGCCAGAGGCCAACGCGCACTGGGAACAGGTCTGACTTTGTGCCGGCAATGCGGACCAAGCTCCTGCTCTGGTTGTACAGGGACCGGACAGCCCTTAGCAGAGTGCCCCGGACCCCATACTCCCAGAGCACCTCCCACAGGGCACCACGAGGGACACGGTCGAACGCCTTCTCCAAATCCACAAAGCACATGTGGACCGGTTGGGCGAACTCCCATGACCCCTCGAGGACCCTGCAGAGGGTATAGAGCTGGTCCAGTGTTCCACGACCAGGTCGAAACCCGCATTGTTCCTCCTGCATCCGAGGTTCGACTATCGGCCGAACTCTCCTCTCCAGTACCCTGGCATAGACTTTCCCCGGGAGGCTGAGGAGTGTGATCCCCCGGTAGTTGGAACACATCCTCCGGTCCCTCTTCTTGAAAAGAGGGACCACCACTCCGGTCTGCCATTCCAGAGGTACTGTCCCTGACCGCCACGCGATGCTGCAGAGACGTGTCAGCCAGGACAGTCCCACAGCATCTAGGCACCTGAGGTACTCAGGGCGGATCTCATCCACCCCCGGTGCCTTGCCACTGAGGAGCTTACCAACCACCTCAGTAACTTCGGCTTGGGTGATAGACGAATCCACCTCAACTACCCCAGCCTCTGCCTCCTCGACAGAGGACGTGACAGTGGGATTGAGAAGACCCTCAAAGTATTCCTTCCTCCGCCCGACCACATCCTTGATCGAGGTCAACAGCTCTCCACCTCCACTGTAAACAGTGTTGGTGGGGCACTGCTTCCCCCTCCTGAGGCGCCGGACAGTTTGCCAGAATTTCTTTGAGGACGACCGATAGTCTTCCTCCATGGCATCCCCGAACTCCTCCCAGGTCCGAGTTTTTGCCTCTAACACAGCATTGGCTGCTGCGCGCTTGGCCTGCCGGTACCGGTCGGCTGTGTCCGAAGTCCCACAAGCCAACCAGGCCTGATAGGACTCCTTTTTCAGCTTGACGGCATCCCTTACTTCCGGTGTCCACCACCGGGTTCTGGGATTGCCGCCACGACAGGCACCAGAGACCTTACGGCCACAGCTTCGCACTGCGGCAGTGACAATAGAGGTGGAAAACATGGTCCACTCGGACTCCATGTCTCCAGCCTCCCCCGGTATCTGGTGGAAGCTCTCCCGGAGGTGGGAGTTAAAGCGCACTCTGACAGGGGGCTTGGCCAGACGTTCCCAACAGACCCTCAGCGTACGTTTGGGTCTGCCAGGTCTTTCCGGCCTCCTCCCCAGCCAGCGGATCCAACTCACCACCAGGTAGTGATCGGTTGATAGCTCAGCCCCTCTCTTCACCTGAGTGTCCAAAACACATGGTCGAAGGTCAGATGATACGACAACGAAGTCAATCATCGACCTTCGGCCTGACAAATAATGACCAATCAAATGTTAGGTGCCTACATGTTCTCGGAAAGAAAGTTTGGGAATAATGAACATTGTAGATTTGGTGGCAGTAGATAAGTGAATATTAAGCACTGGGTACTTAAGTAGGTTAGTTAAGTAAATAAAACTGAATGACAAAAAAGCATGAAAGGTTTTGCTATCCATTCATGTTCAGTTTAATTTAAAAACCAGCATAAACTGTTAAATACATTGACATGTTTATCTTAATTTCAGTAAAGTATATTAATTGAACTAGAGTTTTTTTGCATAAATATTAATTATGCTATTTTTAAAAGAGTTTTAGCTATTAGAGATAGTGTGATCAGATTCCTAGCATGCATTTAAATAAAAAAAAATGCAACTACCAGCCCCACCTGAGATAGACAGATCCTAACACTAAATAAGAGATAGACAGACATTAAATACTTTACTTATTATATGGAAAGTAAAGTCAAGTATTAGGGAACACCAGTGATCACCAAATTTGGTCCTGGAGGTCCAGAGCCTTGCACATTTGATCATGAAAGACACATTTTGATACTTTTATTAAGATCATCTTGGCTAGAGTCAAGCTAGAGTAGTATGCATACTAGAACCGGGTTGCAACTAGATGTGGATAATGAGGCACATCCCTGATGCGTAAATAAGAATATTTTCACCCTGTATTAGATATTTGGATATTTAAGACAGTTTGAAAAGCTTAGAAAAAAAATCTGACTCAGTCTGTTTTCATATATGAACATGAATTTGATAGTGTTTACTTTTTTTGCAACGCGACCTTTATCTGAACACTGAGGTCAATGTTTTGTGTCAATGAGGACTACTTAAATTCATTTTATCACAAATCTGAGTCACTGAAGATGTTCCTTTACTGGAATAGTTACAGGCTAAGAGACACATTTAAAGTTTTAATGAAGTCATGTTCGTTATCTCAGCACTTGTAACGGATATTCTGTAATATTTGCTATTTTCCATCGCAATCTTACACCATAAACTTTCTTGATACCATTTAGTTCTAATAAAATCTGCCCTAATCAGAAATTTACTGCAACAAAGCCACAAGAGTGCAAGAGAGCAAGAGTTTTATTTTTCCCACTTTGCATTCTGGGTGATTATAAATATATATATATATATATATATATATATATATATATATATATATATATATATATATATATATATATATATATATATATTACAACATTACAGTCAACAAAATTTGACCCTCTGGAAATAACGATGAATGATGGTGCCATAATAAAAGTGTACTAAAATGTGTTTTAAAAATAAATCTCTACCTAAGTACCCTAAATAGTGCCACAGGTGTGCTTCATGATGGTTCAACCCCAAAAATGTGCAGGGCTCCGGCCCTCCAGAACCAGGTTTGGAGACCCCTGCTCTATCTAAACTATCAACTAAAATATCAAAGGAAATTCTAAACTAATTACAAGAGAAATGTGGTGCACACCTCTGACCTAATGTGTTTAAATTGCAGATCATAAATACCTGACACGGTCATTATTTTCTCTAGCTACAGTAACTCTGTGTCAATGAGAAAGTGGAACTTTTGTCTCAAACAATATGGCATCAAACCCATTCTATTTGACACTCAGAACTCATTTGAAAGTCGATAGAAAACCATTCAGTTTATTGTAGATTTAACATTGACTATTAAACATTTTAAGCTCCAAATAGAAACAATTATTTTCATTTCCAGTCAAAGAAAGCATAATAAAAAGTTAAAGTAAGTTTTATTGTAATTTCGTTAATTCCTGCAGCCCTCCCTGTTCGGTTTACTGGGATCCTGTGTGACAGACAAAACTGAGTTTTTCTTCACAGTCTCTGGCATTCCAGATCTTCATCTCTCCGTCTAGAGCTCCACAGCGCTGGTTCAGAGCTGGACACTGACGGTCTGCTTCAGAAGACCAGGCAGTATAAACCATATCTCCTCCATCCACCCAGAACCAGTGAGCCACCAGGAAGCGCAGGCCAATCCATACATTACTGGTCTGAGCATTCAAAGCCATGTTGGCCACCAGACTCATGGTTTCGCTTGAGTTTGTGATAGCAAGAGTTGTGTTGTTTTCTGTGCAGTAAATATAAGCTTCCTCCCATGTACTTTTTTCCGAGACTAGATTGAAAACAGTCATGCAGAAAAAAGGCAATTTCATACTGCAGGGAAAATCATGGAGTTTACCATTGCCTTTTCTAACAGCGCCACAGTCTTCTCCAATCGTTGTTCCTTGTCTGACGTCCCATTCGTTTATTGAGGCTGGTGAGCCATCAGACCACAACCAGCCGTGGTTGACCAGATCTCTCTGAAGACCAATGTACATGTAAGGCTGCGTGATAAGCACATCTTGCTGAATGAGTTGTAGATCTTCTACAGTGACTGTTGCAAGGTCTCCGTAGTAATTTCGGCAGTATTTTTGTGCATCCGACCAGTTCAGAGTTTGACTCACAAAAACGCGTATTTCGTGACTGAAGCTCAAACCAAAAAGGTTAATGAAAAGAAGTACTGCTTCTGATTTCTCCATTCTCATGCTTGGTGTTCTGGTGGAAGGATTTCCTCAGCCAGTGGATTTCATTTGGATTAATTGCATAAACAAATATTGTTTTATACAAACATTGTCAAAAGGGCTTCAGGCCACTCAAATGAGAGAGATGTAAACTTGATGCAAACTGCAATAACTACATAAAGCCACAACAAAACAGGAAACATTTCAGCAGAAGAAAAATGACCCAACTTCTAAAAAAACACTAAATACACAAAGTCGTAAAGTCTTTGACCAACATTGGGAGAAGACAATAAAAGTACAGTGATTTCTCGAGATACAAAATCAATCTGTTTCGGGGAAGGCCTTCATATCCTGGATTTTTCAAATGTTGAAGCAAGTTTTACATGGAAAACATCTAATGTCCAAGCCACAAAGAAACAACCCAAAAAATTTAAAACATGGAAAACAAGAGAAAAATTAAGTAGGATTAATCAATCCTTAAAAGCACACATTATAAATCTACTAAATAACAATAAAACAATGACAACAGGATAGAATAAGTGAAAAATATTAACCCTTACCTTTCGATGTGGCGAAGTGTCAGATGAGGTGGCTTTGACAAAAATAGGCTTTGGCAAAAAAGCAACACAAAAATAATCACAAATTTAGGACACCAACATAAAACCGAAAGTGTGCGTGAAGAGAAGGAGAGCTCTTCTGGGAAGGAGGTATCGGAATGATCTGACCAATAGGAGAACAGGATGCTACGAACGAACACACAGCATCAGGGCTGGATCTGACCAATCGGAGAGTAGAACTCTTGTGAGTTGAATGCAGTCAAGTGATGCCCAGTGTTGTCACCCGCCCAAATTTTAAATGTCGAATATGTACACTTACTTATTTCTCTGGTCGCACGTTTTTCATACCTTAGAATTTTTTCCCACCGTGGAACAAAATATTCTTCAAGTGGAGTTTTGTATCTTGGATTTGTCGTAATGTGAAGCACTCATATCTGGAGGTATCACTGTAATTTCATCCAATCTTGGTCCCCAAATACCCAACGACAGAAGCAACTAAAAATAGTTAGTCCACCATGCTCCAGATTTGCACTCAGCACTTTAGCCCCTGTTCAAACAAACATTTTTTTACGCAGTTACAGTAGCTGTCCGTACACATGTAATCAGAGCAAAGTTATAGCATATCCTGGTATTTTTGAAAAAGCCATAGTTTTTTTTAATTGTTGGTGAATCGCTCTTGCATAGAAAGCATTATTTTGGTTACAAATGAAGTTTGTCATTGATGCGGCAGCTTTTGATCACAAAGCTGAGGGGCAAAGAAAGGAATATTGCTGCTTCTGAAATCTACAGGACAATACAAGCACAATAAACATATATAATAATACACATTTAGTCACAAGTCGTCTACCATCTATGCATCATGATAGAGCTGAAACATTTTGGTTTTGCATCAGCTTTAAAAAAGTTTTAGTGTAGATGCCAAAAGGGATCCTGACCACTAGGGGCAGGAGGGCACCCTATAAGAGCTTACTCCACTAGAGAGTAAAGCAGGTTGGTAGTAGAAGCTACACAGTTTTACAATACACTTGTACAATACACTTTGTATTTCTATTTGTGGATATGGCATCTTATTTTGTTTGTTTTATAACTTTTATTTAATGTGAGTCTGCGCGTTCTTAACAAGCCAACTTGTACCAACCTAAGCAGCTTAATGATTGGCTGCTATACAGTTAGCTTCACTCGTAATAAAAGATTTTTAACATTATTATTTCTCAACAAGCAGTTTTTTTCTTGTGTGACTTTAATTTACATAGATGTAAAGTATGTGCTTTAAGGTAATCCAGGTAACTTTATCTTAAAAAACATTTGATAGGCAAATGCAAGAAATGAAAAGTGGGCTGAATGTTGAATCAGTGAGTACACACTCAGTACTTGTTTATTACATAATCAATTAAAATGTCTAATTGAAATCATGTCATGGTTGTGTATTTATTAAAACAGTTGTGTAAATATATGTTATAAGGGTTTTCAAACAGACCTTTATGTCTGACTTATACAGACTATCATGGACTCTTATAAATTGGGATTTTTAAAAGAGTTTTGCTCAAACTCTTTGGGTTTGTTGAATGGCTTGTTTTATTGCTTAACAATTTACTCCACATAGTTGTGTTAATTAATACAATCTTAGCATAATTTAACATTATTACCAATTTAATCATGTATCAGGGTAATTATCCAAAATATCTGAAACGAATTATTAGGGCGATTTAACGATTTAGGTATATAAATTAATTGTGATTTTATTAAACGTATATTGCGATTACAAATTACAATGTGATTATTATTATTTTTTTGAGCGTTTAAGTACATTTTCTCAAAACCATTGCAGCCCTATCTATAATTTTAATCTTTTGTTCAGCATTTATCTAAAAATTATTAAATTAAAATGAATTAAAAATTTTTTTTTTTTTAAATAATTCAGAAACCAATCAAACAAAATGTAGATTAAAACACAATTTTAAATGACTAATATGTAACTTTCCTATATTTTAGTAACTCAAAGTTACTCATAGCCCAGTCTCACGGCACTTCGATTATAATTCACGAGTTCGCTCTGCTCATAATGGCCTAGTATCGTAAGCGTGGTTGGCAAGAAATGGAGAAGCGTACTAGATGAATTGTCCAAATGTTAGTCCTGGACCGTTGAACAACCTGGGCCCGGAGAATACTCCCCCTTAGATTTCCAACTATTACCGCAGTTTAAACGAGGAGCAGACCATCTTACGCAAAGTGAGAAGTAAAACATACATGTTGAGTGGCGAAGGGGTGGAAGGAGGGATAGCTTGCATGATGTAGATATTCACTCTTTGGTTGTGTCTTATATACTGGAGATGATCTGGGTAGGTGAAACCATATGAATAGTCAATTATCAGCCAAGCTCCTCCAGAACTTATGCTAATCTGATGATTAACGTCATTTCATGAATCACAAACGGCTGTGAGACTGGGTTGTGTCGTAACAAAGTGTAAATCTGTGGGTTGCACTTTTAAATAACTGATTTTTGTTGTCACATAGACTTCAGCTAAATAAACTTTTCTGTCTGTTACACTCTCACATGATTGTAATTGCTTTTTGAATAAAAAAAATGTGTTCATTTCGCGAATTAATTGCAAATGTAATGAATTGTTCAGACCTCTTAATGCAGCATCTTGGTTACAACGAAACCCCCTTGAGTTGTTGTGGGAATGAATGGCTTGACAATAGCGTCTTTACTAAAACCAATCCTTCTTGTAAAAGTTTTTACAAGAACATAGCTGTCAAATCTAATCTACTTATATTGATAAACATACATCGAATGAGTCGGTGTTCCTCTTGAGTCTTGTTTTTCTTCTTGTATTTTAATTTCAAGAAAACATCTCACTTTTCCACTAAACACGTTCATCACACAAATATTTTACTGCTATATATGCTCTTAAAACGAATTTAAGTTGTGTGTTCTAAGAGAATAAAATATTTATGTAAAATTTACATTTACTTAACTTACCATTTACCAGCATGTAACTGATTTATTTGATATCTTATGGATTAATTTACCTCTGCACTTATAATGTAAGGTTTGTGTTTTGTTCAAGAGGAGTAGAGAAATATATATATATATATATATATATATATATATATATATATATATATATATAAGGAGTAGAGAACTTGGAACTTGACAGAATTGGTCTGTGACGTCACACACACGTGTCTGCGTGTGTTGGGGAACAGGGTTTGGAAACCCATCTTTGAGTCAGTCCTGGTGACGTCAGATAGAGGGGGGATTTCTGCGTTCATAACTTCCTGTCACACTTTTATTTATCCAATTGTTTCGCTCCTGTCTAATAACCACGAAAGCGCAAAAGTAATGAGGTAAATATCCTAGCGTTCCTTCAAAGCTTTTTAGCAGTCGGGTTTGCCAACATCTGATCAATTTAACGACATAACGCTCTTCGTTGTATTAACGTTACGTGGTTTTCATTGACTATGACTAGTCTGGGATTGAACTTGTCTTAATGTTTGTTTTTAAATATCAGTGTCTTCTATGAGACGTATGTGTGAGAGGAAAAAAATCACTAATAAAGACTCCCTGTGGATTATGGTGAAAGTCATTTTTGGGGGTGTTGTTGCGATGCAGCCCGTGGAGGAAAGGAATTGTAACTGCGCGAGCGGAAAGCGTCTGAAGCTGTTTATTTAGTTAGCGCTGTTAAACGACGAAGAAGACGATCAGCAAGAAACCGTTGAAATGCGCGGGAAACTCGGTACATTCATCGCGTTAAAGTGAACATACTGTTTACGCAAAATAAACTTTATAGAGACTATTGGTAAAGAATAAAATAGTAAAATGGTCATTTCCAAATATCAGATATTTATTCATATTCACATGTCACAAACCGGTTTTAACTCGTATAAATAACGTTCGAAAATATTGTGAACACTTAAAGACAGTAACTAAGGTTACGTTCTAATAAGTTATTAGGTTAACTTAAATTAATCATGATTACATCATAATGAATGCAAGTTTTAAAGATTTTAAATGTATTTTAAGCGATATTTGAGTATTTAGGGCAAGTAGGCGCTAATCAATTAAGCAGAGCACAACCGAGGCACGCATATTGTCTAAAAGGTGCAGTTCTTTTTAGAGTTTGTTTATTGTTTTAAAGTGTGAAAAAAACCCCAGCAAATCAAGCCATATGTAAAATGACCACTTAGAAATGAACACATTTGTTCTATTATTTTCCTGAAGAAAACAAATAATGAAGCTATGGTGTGTTTTTTATGTTTTAAGAAACTTTGTTCACTCACTGGTTGCTTGGACAGATGCTGTTTGTCTCTGTTTTTTGCTCTTCAGAATTATCATAACACGAAGCTTTGTTAGTGTTCAAAGAAACCATAGTGTAAAATTCTGACGGTATAACAAACTGCCAAACAACCCACACATACACAAAAAACTTCATGATGTTTTGTTTCATTGTAATGAATTGTGTTAAATTGAGAGTTGCACATTTCTTTCTACAAGAGTTGATTTGTATTTGTGCTGGTGAGAGTACCACACTCTTATTTTGAGCAGTGAAACAGGCCTGGAACTGTGGAGAATGATTAATGAGTCATGTATATGTTGTGATATTTTGCAGGTTTAGCCTCGGTTTTGTTTATCTCTTTTCATACAACCTGTTGCAGTTCTGTGGGCACACATGGATTCTCGCAAATATGACTGCCAGATTTCTCTCTTTTGGGAGCGGTAAGGTTTAAAGGATTACAATATTCATTTTATCAATTAAGGGTGGAATTTTATTTGCTAAAAAAATAATTTGATAAAAATCACAAATGGAATGTGCTGTTTAAATGTTAGGGTTCCTTTCTATTTACCAAAACTACATATGCATAACATTAAATGTGTGGTATGTAATCTAATGCTTGAGCAGGCCGACACGGTAACAAGGTAACAGCCAATCAGCAGGTGCTTTCAAAATATCAAGCGAGACAACATGAAGTGCCATTGGTCCTTGGGATGTGTTTTTTTGGGGGGGGGGATTTTAAGCATCAACATTGACTCCCAGTTATCAAACACCCCTCCTTTAATGCATTGATGATGATGATGATGATGATGATGATGATATTTTTGGTACAATTTTCAGATGTACATTATTAATAAAATAAAATTATATAAAAAAAAAAATCAAAAGAGTGACACAAATTAAGACAATATTTTGGTAAAAAAAAATGTCTGTTTCTAAATGCTCAATGCTTCTACATACATTACAACCGAATATTTAATAATATATTACACAATATAAAATAATAATTCAAATTGCATGGTGAACATGCATGGTTAGTTCACTTGATTGCAAAATTAGTTTTATATTTAACCTTTTGTTCTCAAAGTCACAGTTATATGTTAGATGTGATGAAGTTAGTTGAAAGGCAATGAAGTTGTTGATAATATTTGCTGAAAAGAATTTTACAAGCACTAATACTTTGGTGAACCAAAGTTTGGTGAAACAAAAAAGACTGTTTTGTTCTTTGGCTGGTGTTTCCAAAATGTCCAAAAAATCAGTTCGAGAACTAAAACACACATTGCAAAACAAACACATAACATACCTACAACAATACATTCATAACTTAAGACCAAACAAAGTATAAAAATGTTTACCTCGTAGCCCTTTTCAGGGAGACACTAAGAATGTTCCAGATTACAAGATGCTTTCTTAACAAAGCAAACAATATGGCTGGTTTGGAAAGGAGGCCGCCATTTTTTTTCAATCTCAAATTGAAATTCAAAATAAACGTCCTTCAAAAACACACACAAAAAGGTGAAGCAAACATTGTGCCATGATTTCCCAAATTAAGAGTTCTTTACAAATAAGCGCAAAGTTACGAGCAATCAGCAACAGTCAACACTGAGAATTCAACAGCTGAGAGCCATCTCTTGAAACATCTGTTCATGTAAATAACCTGCTCATAACCCTCGGTTTATTTACATGTCCTCAGGTCTGTAAGTGTTTAAGAATTTAAAATAAAGCTCTTATGTCCAATGACCTAGCATGAACGGTCATAAACCTGACTTTTAAACTTTATATTAAAGGGAGAATATTATGAAAACACAACTTTTGAAAGGTGTTAGAACATAAATCTGTGCACTAATGCCGTCTACACAAAACTGGTTTCTGCTTGCGTGAGTAGAAGTAGGAGTATAAGCAATGTCCACAAAGAGCCTTCTACCCACAGATGAGCAGTAAAGCTTCGTACATGTATGGTTGAGTTGCGTTGCTTCTCCTCTCACTCATATTTTGACTCCTTGCTATTTCTCTTCACTACACCGACAGTGTAGCCGATGGCAAGAGACATGACATCACAGTGAATTTACATCTTAAGCAACACGCCCCTAAAATTAGGAGTAAAAAAAAGTAATCTGGATCGTCTATAAACTAAAATGTAGCTTGGCATGTTCAGAGGGCCCAGTAAATCAATCTCTTATTATATTCCAATAATATTGGCCGTTTAATCAGTCCGGTTACAACAAGCCCCTACATTTAATTTCGGGGGCCTGGAACTGCTCCACTGAGTTTTGTGGCTGTGCGTTTAGATGACAGCTTCATACGCGAGGTGTGTGAACGCCTGGTCACAAAAACCTCCGGAACACTTCCATTTCCTGGCACACCGCATACATCATGACAAAAAGAAAAGAAAAGTTCCAATCGTTGCTAACTGACAGAATTCCCAATTAATGATCATCAACGGAGCAGTTCCAGACACTCTGAACAAAATTAAATGTAGTTGCAGGGGCTGGTTTTAACCAGGCTATATTAATAGTGAATTAATTCAGTTATTCATATATACCAATTATTACATCAAAACATGGCATTTTAATTAAATCGCTTTTTATGAACTGCTCATTGAAATGCACAAGCTAAGCAGCCCTGTGTGACTCATTATCAGGGGAGGGCAAACGTATTAGTGATGGGAAGTTTCGTTCATTTTGGTGACTTGCTTCTTTTGACTCTCTTCAAATGTCTTTGAAATATTTGTTCTTTTCTTTCATCTGTAACTAATTATTTCCTTAATTCCCTAACAAGATTAATTGCAAATAGTTATAATAAAAGACTCTACAACCGAGCGAAATACAATAATAAGTGAATTAAACTAGCATACCTGCGTCTTTTGATTATCAATACGCACCAGAAAAACCTCTTCTGATACTTACAAAACATCGATATTAGGTCGTTTGTTTCAGTAAAATCAACAATGTGCCCATCGTGTCCAGAGAAAAATGAGTTTTAGTATTAATTTCGGCAAAACACAAGAAATGTCACCACGATACCATCAAATGTGAACGAGCGATTCAAATGAACTAAACTTCCCTAACATCCGGGTGCTTTAGCCATTAAAATGCATTGCAAATGATAAGAATGAGTTGAAGAGCGATTCAAGGGAACTTTTCTATAGCCGACTCTGGGTCCATTGAGAAGCAATCGGGAGATTGAACGAGATGGCGAGAACGAATCGTTCACTAGGAAGAGTAGTTCCTTACGACTCTAGGAATTCGTTCTTTTTGAACAAACGACACATCACTAAAACATATGCCTGTGAAGTCACTGAAGACTTTTTTGACTTCTGAAACTTTCTGGACTTCTTAGTTGATGACCTCTAAGTTTAGATTTAACCTGTTCTTAGTAACAGCTATATTGTACAACCATAAACCTCTCCTGATTGTTAGCCTGTGTTTTTTTTCCATAGATGCCCAGGCTGGCACCTTCTATTTCGTAGGAGTTATGATGGGCGCCTGTCAGCTCCTCTCTCTGTTAGAGCTTTTTCACATAGCAGACGGCTTTGAGAAGTGCAGAATTTTCCCTCGCTTAATGCAGGTACATCAGCACTAAACATGCTTTTGCTTAACTGCTTAAAAGAACAAGATCACATTACCTGAAATATAATAGATTTTTTTTAAGTTTTACTTTATTTCCAGGTATTAGAAAGAAATATCCTCGTCTTCCTCCTCATCAGTCATGAGGAGTTTCAGAGCCAACCAATCATCTGTGTGCAGTTTTATCTCTGGAATATTCTAGCTCTTCTCAGGTTTGTGTCAGTAAAAAAGTAAAAACTATAGTTATATGGAGTGTTAACAGTTGCTTCTCATATTCCCCGGTCTGTCCACAGATACCCACATCGCTTATTCTGCCTCATAGGAACACCGAATCGGAAGCTGCTCTGGATTCATCAAACTCTCTCCATCCCAGTTTATGTGTTGTGTGCTCTCACTGAAGGTACAATTGGCTACGTTCAGATTGCAGGTCTCAATCCTCAATTCCCAATTGTTATTATCATTACAACCAGATTATATCAAGAAGATAAAGAAGAAATATTTATTATTTCTGTTACAGTACTTCACTGTTCTTCCATTGACTGCTTTCAGCTCGTTCTCAGCTATGATTGATGTGAAACTGGTTGTGAAAGATGTAAAAGTCGGATAAATGTGATCTGGTTGTTCAGAATGAGGTCACATTGCGAAAAATTGGGTATTGAATTCAGACAACATATGAAAGTGACCTGGGTCTGGTTTGAAAGAAACCTGAATTGCGCTGTTCAGACCGTCAAGAAAAAATGAAATGGGTTCTGCATCACTTTGGGATGCAGTCTTATTGTAGCCTTAATTAACATTTTTCTCTAAGGACAAAAACTATATAGTACTTTTTGTAGACTTACCCAGAGGTCTGAAAAATTTGCCTTTTGCAGTTTTCAAAATCAAGACTGCATGGTACAGTTACAAGCACTTGATCTGAAATTAAAACAAGCTCGGTCAGATATTCAACACTCAGAAGCAACGCTCACACATGGAAGAGGCTAGTCTGGACTGGCACAAACGCCTCATTTAAAACTCTCAGCTTACGGCATGACTCAGCAGGACATCATGCTAGCCTTAGCATGCTAGTCCTTACTGAACACGTTCTCTTCTTGTTCTTCTCTGTTGATCTAGGGACGTGTATTTACCAGATGTTGCCAGGAGTGTCTGAGACAGAACAAAATGATTCCAACCAGCTCAAGACGCAGACCAACATATATATTCTAGTGGGTTGGTTACTACTACTTGCAGGAGGTAAATTTCACATCATTAATTAATTCATCCATAGGACTCAGCTACCATTCTACATTAAATAAAATTAGATTGTAACGTTTGGGCAGCAAACAGCGTTATGTTGACTTGAGAAAGCCAAACTTTAAATGTTTGATGAAGATTTAGCCAGTAAACAAGCTGTTTAAAGTTTGAATCAGTGTAAAAGTATTGTAATAGTAACTATTTAACTATAATAAACTATTTCAGCCATCATGTTTTTTTAGCCACTACGACAACAAAACCCAACCCCTGTGTCTCTTGCTTGTTTAGTCTTTAAAATGTTTTTGAACCAATCCCCATTCATTTTGGTTGGTTATGTTAAGTTAATAACCTCCTCTATGGTCTAGGGTTCAAATACTTTTGTGCAGTGCTCTGTGTATTTGCACAGACTGATAAGTACCTAAAGTGTTATGAGTTAAGTTTTTATGAGATTCTCAGTTTGAGCTACAGCTTGACAAATTTTGACCCCTTGTTTTCCCAGGATTCCCAGTGACTTCCCAGAATCATTTAAATATACCAGTACGATGAGATATAGCAAACCAGAGTCAGACCAGTTTGAACAGTTTGAGAAAAAGTCTAAAGTCAGTACCTTCAAACATCTAGGACGAGATATGCTAAATGCATAAATGTAAATGCAACCGGAAGCTCGTCCTCGGACTGTAAGTCTCTTTCTGGCGCCCGCCCTGCCCACCACAGTACAGTAACCAGTAATTGCTAACGCTTATCATAAACGCTTATCAAGAACGTGACTCAGTCCTCTACAGACAGATTTTTTCATCGCTTTTCATTCTGCCACAATTACAGTTTGAGGATGTTACTGGGATTGTAGCAGAACACACTTCAACAACAGACTCGATGCTAAAGAAGGGATGTAAATTATTTTTTTCGAGGCATTATTGTCGCTTAAGATTTTTAATCGTTTACTTGTTATTTCACACCCATAAAAAATACATTTTTGTAACTAATATTGACAGAAAGATATTTGCATAAGCTGTCCTTTTAACCTTGTTAATTTAATATGTAAATATCTTTAGTTATTTATTTTACACGATTTTACTCATGTGTACATATTTAGAATATTGTTGTTTCATATGTGTATCAGTTATTTTTTTGCAAATGTACATTTTATTGATTTTGATGTAAATAGATCTATAAAATGTTTAAAATAATAACTACCTCGCTTTACATTGAATCAACCTTCATCACTTGCAGTAAATGGTGTACACTTTAGTATAAAATAAATTAAAGAAAAATTAGTCACCGGGAAAACATAAAATGTTCTTATTTGTAAAAAATAATAAACTCTAGTAATTGTATCTAATGGTGTATAATTTCAGTCATTGTGCGATTGACTGGGAAGGAAGCTATCTTTTATGCGTATAATTCTCTGAATGTAGTCAGCGGCAGGGAATTGTGTTTGCTAATCGAAAACTGCTCTTCTACTCATACTGTTCTTTTTAATTATTCCTCATTTGATGGAAATGTGTAAAAAACTTGTAACAACATGACTTATTTCTGGACATGGTCATTGTTTTCAACAGAACTACGTCAATACTCCGGCTGCCATAACCGGAAAAGACGCTGAGTTGTGAAATTGGTCTAATGTGCTTGAAGTAGTAGACCAAGTAACAAATAACGGCAGACATCCAAATGTCATGTGATCGTCAGATTAGCTCCAGAACAGTCTGCAGAGAGAGTCATGAAAATGGCTTCCATGGCAGATCAGCTGCATCTAAAGTTTAACCAAGAGTAATGCAGAGCAGTGGATGCAGAGGTCCCCAAACTTTTGGGTTAACATTTCTATAACACAACGTTGGATCACCACGTAGAAAGTGGCAATAAGTCCAGGTGCATTTTTGTTTTCCTCCCTACCCAGCGAGTTTCAGCCCGATCTGACCCCAGGAGGTGGTCTGCAAACAGCGTTTATCCGTTGTGTTTTTCATGTGTTTTCAGTCAGAAACAAGAGAAGGTGGAGCTGTGTAGGTATCACCATTACCAGGAGAGCGTGAAAAAGAGCTTTAATAAAAACTCTTGAGAAATAAATTCCTGAAACCTTCAGCGATGTGTTGCTGTAGCATCAACTCTTACATGGCAAAAAAAAAAAAAAATTATGACTCCATTAAAAAGAGTCCTCTAATGGCTTTTTTTCTCTGTCTTCAGGATCCAGTTTAACAGCGCTACTCTTAGTGAGAGAAAGGAAGGAGAATCTGGAGAGCTGGAGGAAAAAGCTGAACACAGAATAGAGTGGAGGAGAAAACATCAGTATGTCTCCTCTCGGAATCAAAGCTCAAAGTTAAGATCTAAGCAAGCATGATGGATTAAACTGTTTATAGCTGTTATCACCAAATGACAGCCTGCGGGCCAGAACCGACCCCCCCAAAGGGATTCTGTGTGTGTTCTACCTGGTGATATATGGCATGAGATGGAATTTTACAGTCATGGTGACATCCGCCAGCAAACACGTTATATAAAACTTGCATTGAAACCCCTTGTGGTTTCAGCGCGATATCTCCCAAATGGTGGACTTTATAGTAAATACATATTTGATATATAATGTCATAATGTCAATTTAAACTGTCCATTTAAAGAGATCCATTTGCATTATTTTGTCAGAGCATTTGACCGCTAAACTCACATGCATGATTTGCATGCTTTTTCTCTTGCTATCTGCAAAGTGGACAATATAAAGTGCCATTTTATGTACCTGCAGCTATGATTACCTTTTAAACGTCTATATTAAAAAAAATGACCCGAATGTGTTCTTCATACAAACAATCTGTTTTTACATCAAACAGATCAGTGACGGCGCAATAAAGAGAGTACTTTCCGTCACAGTTCGCGATTGGAGATCTGCAACCATTGAGGTTCCTATCTCTGATTCCGGAAAAGGGGAGACAGCCAGCCAGAAAGCCCAATAAACAATAAAATGAATAAAAATGATAAAAAAAAAATAAAAAAAAAAGAGCCACAGCTGCATCTTTGCATGTTCCATAATGAAGTCACGATCACTTCTCACACTAATCGCTGAAAAACTATGCAAACAGAGAAAAAATTTAAGTAATCGATGAAATTGGTTGACTTTTATCTTTAGCATATTGAGTGAAAACTACAGTTAATTTTTATAATCCCTCCAGCCCCCTCCTCTCTCTCTCTCTCTCTCTCCTATAGCTCTCTCTCTTATTTCTCTTTTCACTTGCTCTCTCTTTCCCCTATCTTCTCTCTCTCTCTGTATTTAGTTGTCTAATGACATAAACCATAACATACTTAAATTAAACATATTCCTTTAGTTTGAACAATGATCAAAGATTAAGGAGTATAAGCTTAAAAAAAACGTTTTGATGTCTTGTTTTAAATGGGTTTACTTAACGTTTCTTTGGTTGAGGGGGTTGTTGGACCTCGATAGGGAAGGGTGGATGGGGTTGGATGGTCCTGCCTTTCAGACCTATTTCTGGTTCGTCTTTTACAAGTTGGCCCTTGGGTGAAAATAATTGCAGACCCCTTCTTTATAGGTTTCATTCTGGTTGGAAAAACTTTGAAATATTACTGGGGGATATGACCAGACACACAAAAAAGAAGCTTTATATTCATGTTCACGTTTTATGTTCACCTCCCCCCTTTAAAGAAAATGGCCATTGTTTTAAAAGATGTTTTCTGTGTAGTTTTATTAAAGTAATGCTGTAAATGAAAACGATACTGAAGTTACAAGGACTATTATGTCTAATGAACCCAGTTAATTTAAAATGAACATGTTACCAGTATTAGACACAAACAGATTTATTTACAACTCAAGTTGGTCTCAAAAAATGGTCATTCCTACAACATGAATGAATCACAAATATTTGATTTTATGTCAAAATGTTGTTTGGTTTTAGATTCATGAGTCTCAGTTTCACCAGCCGTACGCTCTGGTCCAGACCGTCTTCTTCTTAAACTCTGAACTGTACCTCAGAGACATCAGAGCCGCTAAAACAGCACGAACACATAAAGCTGATGATTATAGGCTTACAGTAAGAGAGAATAAGAACAGAGAAGAGGCTCACCTTCAGCTGTGAGCATGGCTGTTTCTGAGAAAGCCTGCTTTGGAGCTTCAGTGATGTTGAAGAGCCAGTCGATGAACTGATGATGAACAAAGAATTAGGCTTTTTGAGAATGTTTTAGCTTCATAAATGTAGTCGTTTCCTGGAACCACTCTGCTATTCTTTTTTCTGCTCATTTTTAAACTGGGTGTCTCCCAGTAGTTATGCAGTTAATTTACATTTGATCCATGAAAAACAGCACTGCGCTGGTTAGACTGTTCAGAATTTGACTAAGGAGAGAACCAAAGTTACATACTTCCATTCCACTTCCACAAGTTCACAAACGGACCTTAAAATGTATTAAAACATTAACCTTTCAGTCACTATTGATTTGGATTTTTAAATATGAAAATACGTTAAAAAAAAATGTTGTAGCTTTACAATCAAGAGGCCTTGTGCAGATTAAAATAACATTACCAAACCACTTTTAAATTGTTTTCTATCAGAAATAATTAGTAGATATATTAATGAACTATTAAAGCAAGCTATAGAGTTCTTATTAAAACAAGTAAATATAGTTATTTCACTTATTAAATATTCTAAAAACAAACTCTGGTGGATAAGGAGTCAACTTGTGATCAGAAGGTCACCGGTTCGAGAAAAAAAAAAAAAAGTCATGATCTAATTAAAATGTTTTAATTGATATTTATGCAGGCTGCAAAAAAATTGGTATTAAAAGGTGATTCACAACTTTTACAAATTGCAGTAAATTACATTTTCACAAGATACCAATATTGAAAGGACCATGAAACTATGCAAGTAGAATGCTTGATGTCACCCTAACGTTTCTGATAAGTGATAGTATATCTAGTGGCAATATTTTTTTAATTTAAAGGGATAAAAAGGCAGGATTTTAACAGATCACAGATGTTGAACCCATAACACAAGACAGCTCTGCTCAGTGCTAGTTTGCAGCTGTCACTCAAGTGGCCAGTAACCAGATATGCATCCTCATTATGCAGGACTTGAAGTCTAATTTCAACTAAAACATTAAATTACAATTCACAGTTGCCACTCAGTTAAAAGTTAGCTATAGGTATAAATGAATACATTTTTAACAAGACTTCCGTTTTCTGTCAAGCCTGTTAGAGCAGGTCGAATACTGTGCATGCTGGTTTCACAAAGAAGAGCAGAAAGATCTATTCCACATCTGAAAATCAATCAAGAAAGCGAATATCTTCTGAGAACTTGACGAATGTGTACCTTCTGAGAGCTTGACTTCCAGGGCTCTTTGGCCAGAAGTCTTTTCAAGCTGTGTGGGACGGCAAGCAGACATGATGCGACTGATGCCTCTGTGACTTCCGCGGTCCCATAGAGGCCATGCTTGACTTCTGCTGAAATCGCTTGCCAAGGAAACCACTGTGCCCTGACACCCACCAGCAACGGCATACAATGGTCAGCCCAGGACACCACAGCGGTGGCAAATACCGCCATCAGGAAGTCCGTACCCTGCAGAGAGACAAGACCCAGGCTAATCACCAACAAGGCGTTGTTAAAGGATACTAACAGGATACTAAGGATACATTACTAAAAGAGGTAACACCACAAACCGTGACATTCCTGATGTGGCATATTAACTAAAGCAGCCACTCCATTACATAGTTATTAAAATGTTTGATGGTTTGACAGTCCAGTGATTGAATTTGTTTACAACCTCCTGGATTGTGAATCTGCTAATCGATTTCCTTACCCTTGTATAGCTGTATTAGCTGAAGAATGCACAATCTTGCTGTAGACTTGATGCCTACTCTCCGGGTAAGTGCTCTAAGAGAGCTCGCTGTTCTTGTCTACATAGTTTAACAGTCCCTGATTCTCCTCTAAAAGTGAATTTTAACAACATTAAGATTAAATGAGGTGTTTAGTTTTGTGTATAAATGCTGTCTAATTATATGTTCAAGCTTTCAGGGGAAGGGTGAATATCTTTCTGCGACATCCCTGTGTAAACTGGATTACATTGTCACAATCGCTAAGCAAGGAATTGTAAGGAACTAACATCACAAACTGTACCTCTACAACACTGGCACATTTCACTGAGGCAGATCCACACGCAACATTCCTGATGTGGCCCATTAACTCTAGCAGCCACTCCATTCGTTTCGAGACCCCTGAAAAAAAGTCACACCCTATGAAGAACAACATTGAGGATGCTTACATTCTTGCCAAAAAGGCCTTTAGTCATCCTGTTTGTTAATACTGTGTTTCTGAGGTTTGCTGAAGATCAAGGAATGTACCTTTTACCATGTCAACCCACAAAAGAATGTTGAGAAGCCAAACTCTACTATTTATCTGTTTTTTTTCTCGAGGGAAGGATGTATTTGCAATATCTGTTTTTGTTAAACTGATTCGAGCCAACGGGAGGAGAAGACACTCTCCCCCGACATGGACACCGACACAAGCTCAGTCATGGACGATCAGCTGGCTGATGATGACTTAAAAAAATTTCATTGATTGATTGAATTCTACAAAAGTGGTTACAGTCACAGAGCAAAATAAGGCCATTTTTAGTGATTTCAATTGTTAACATAATTGGTAACAGAAATCTCATACAGCAGCTTTAATAAATAATTATTATCATTAACCTTTACTTGGAATGAACTAAAACACAAAAACTGCTTCTTTTGCAAAAAACCCATTATCAGCTTGAGTGTTGGTACCTGTACTGGGTCCAGAGGCAAACCGTGATTGGTGGAGGCCCTGAAGGAGAAGCCAGCTGACAGGTTTCTTATCGCCCCCCTGGAGGATGATGCTAATCACATCATTGAGTCCGAGGAGAGGGATTCTTCCTTTAGACACCAGGTAGGTCAAGATGAAGGCTGTTTTCTCCACATTAGCCTGCGTTAGATCATAAAATAAGCCTGATCATAAAATAAAGACATTCTTGCGAGTTAAGGCTACCATACACCTGCTGATGGCTGGGGTTTTCTTCCGCTAGCTTCACACCTTTGCTGTTTAATGTTGCACCCCAGCACATAGGAATGCTAAACAACTGTTTGCATCTGATGCAAGTTATTGTGGGATAATGAAGAGGGCGAATATATTTCGCTGTTTAGCTGGCAAGCAAATAATCTGTAAACCGTAAGTATTCACATTGCGCAAATCCAAAGCAACTTGGCAGGACAAAATACTTGTACCTGCATCCGTGCCAACTGTTTTGTCTCGAAGGGTGTCCCCATGCAAAACATCAGATCGAAAAAACTGCCTAGGTGAGATAGCCTTTAAAGATGTCTCTTTTTAAGATTGCGTTTGGCTCTGCCATGTTGCCTTGGTTTTTTCGCTAACCCTTGCGGCCGATCAATGAAAGTTGGCTCTTTTGATGATTTTTTTAGGACATAAAAGAGCAGTTTGGTGCAAAACTTTACATCAACCTCCTAACAGGAAACAACAAAGAAGAAGAACAATCAGAAAAAGCAGAAGAAGGAGAGGACAATATGGATATTCAGATGCTTGTCTTGCTGTCAAACTATCAAGAGTTGTTTAACAAAGCCCGATATTATAAAATGGCCGAGCGTGTCACTGTTGTCCCCTGAGCACCATCGAAGGGCAAGGAATGTCTCTGCTTCACCACTAAACAGCAGAGGTGTGAAGCTAGTGAAAAGCCCCCTGCAGAGAAGCCATCTGAGAAAGCGTACCTCAATTTGCCTACGGTTAAACAATTAAAAAGAAAGCGGAGCATACCTCTGAAACTCTGACAACACGCTCAATCTCGGTGTCACTCATTTCAGACAGACAGGTGCACATGGCCTCATACAGCAGCACTTCCCTCTCCTGCACACACACGACGCAAACAGAGATCAGCAGCAGCAGAGCTCCACCGATGAGTGAATTCTCTTCTAACGTTGGGACATACAGGGATCTGATCAGGCAGGAGGTTGTAGATCTTCTCAGTGGAGGAGCTCAGGACGCTCCAGCAGGTTTGGGGAGGGTTTGGGAGAGCCATGGCTCTCGAGAGGCCGTGCAGGATGGAGAGACACAGAGGGAGGCGCTGGGAACGAGTGTCTGGATCAAACTGCTGCACCGACAGACGCTCCACATAGACCTGTAGCTTCTCTGGAGCCACCGGCTTCATCCAGGAGCTCAGAGACTCAGAGAGATGAGCGCGAGTGCGCAGCTAAACAGCACACGAGACGGGTCAGAGGAGGAGAAAAGGAATGATGATTAAGAGCGTTGGAATTATAATCGATGGAGCAATGCATTACTTGAAAAGTTTCTCTGCACTCTGTGATTTATTACTCTGTGTTTGCTGTGCTGTCCTGTTTTTATCTGAACGTTCATATCGCTCCTTTACCTTTTGAAATTTGTATTTGCTTTTAAGTTACTACAGATAACAGTACAGCACTTAGACAGTTAAACGGCAAACTATGTGTTTTATAATGTAGCAGGTGAGCTAGATAAAACAAAACTAGATCAAATAAACAGTAAAAAAAATAATATTTTTAAATTTCCATCATTAAAAACAATTTCAATAAATATAAAATAATTTACATAAATAATAGCACACATGTGCACATGAAATATATAATATAACATGGGGGAAAAAGAAATGAGAGAAATGTAAAAGAAAAAAAACAAAATAAACTGATATGTTAAATCCAACAAAAATAAACAGTTAAGATTTAAATTGATGTAAAAAAAAGGTAATTAATTAAGCAATGTTTGCACAGGTAATTTTCATGTGCATGTAAAGAAAAGTATTAGAATTATTGAAACTTAAGACATTCAAACAAATAGATAAAATGAGTCAAAAGAAACTACAAACAATTAATAAAACAGATGTATGCATTTGAAAGACAAAGTGTGACAACAATTTAATCCAAATAAAGTTCAATTAATTGACTTTTATAAAATTAAATACAAAAAATAAGCATATTAAATGTTAAAATGAATTATTTCCAATAAAGTTACTAGCAAACAAAATGTAAAAATTCTGAATATATGTGTGTGTGTGCGTGCGTGCGTGTAAATAAGCAAGATAAAATATTACATTTTATGAAACAATTTTAATAAAACAAAAAATAAAAAGCTTTAATAAAACTATAAACCAAGTTAGTAAATCCATTGACGTAAAATAAACTACATTTATTTACTATTTATTAGTAAATAAACTGTTGTGTAACTTCAAGAATTTGCAATTCTCCTTCCTTGTTGAACTTTATTGTTTTGTCTATTTTAAGGATATTACAGGGGTTGTAGTATTAATCCAAAGTGTGTAAAAGTTATGAAAGTCTGAGAGTCTTTGAATCAATTGTTACGTAATTAAAATGTTTAGAATTTAGGGCAGATTCAACTTACTTAACCTAACCTGACAATAATAAATAAAAAGGTTGAAGGTGTAAAGAATTAATTGAACGCCATACTGCAAAACAAAACATGTTTTTGAATAAAATACAATGAAAACTATTTAAATTAATTAAAAGTACTTATAGGGTACACCTAAAAGTAGGTATAGGGTTACAAATGCATGATTTTGTTAAAAATGTTATTCATGTCTCTCAGCGTGTGAGAGAATGACATTTCCTTCCAATATATGAATTTCTATATATTTAATCTATTTTTGATCTCAGGTTAGACTTCATATAGTTTGCTGCTTTTAGATTCTCCCCATTCTTTAGCCACCTCTCCAAAACGCAGAACTCCAAAATGCAGGCCTCTTAAACCATTTAAAGAATCAACACGTAACATAACGTTGAAGCGCACTCCCATGGGAACATTTGTTATTAAAACTATTGTTCGTGAATCAGGGAAGCACACTCGCATCTGTGGCAGAGATACTCACGCTGACACTGTGGACGTGAGGAGGCTCGATCCAGACGCCCAGGAAGAGTGAAGCACTCTGGGAAGACTGAGCCTGAGTGACGGCTAGCGCTAAACATTGATGCTGCACCTCCTCACCTGTGACACACACACACACACACACACACACACACACACAGTAGAGCAGCTCACGCGCAATTCTTCAGGTTAGATAAGGTCAAAGTTAAGGCTATTTCTAGACCTTTTTAAAAGACAGTTTTGTAAGACAATAAAAGGTTTCTGTATTATAAACACTATTCTTTATATACATTGCTTGAAATCCTAACCTCACTTATGTTTTTGAGCTTTTACGAAGGTTTTCTCAAACTCTGTCACCCTAACCGTGCCTTTTACAAAATTGAATGTTTATGAGCATTTTCTCAAACTCTGGAAACCCAAACAATAATTTTTATACGTGTGATCATTCGTGCTCATTTTTGCAATCTCTGACAACCCATACAATCATATTTACATTTTTAACATTTAGGAGTCTTATGTCAAAATCGGGCAACCATAACAATCACTTTTACAATCTTGAGCATTCATGAGGGCTTCAACAAACTCTGGCAACCCTTAACTGAGCCTTTTCTCAAACTATGGCACAGCTAAACATCACTGTTTTTCAGCATTTACAAACATTTTCTCAAACTCTGCCAACCCTATTTTCAGGCTTAAAAAATGTAGTAAGATGTCAGAGTTTGATATTTTTTTTTGTTCAAGCTGACAACTAAAATGATGTTATAACCAGTGAGATAAAAAAATCTAATTATCTTTCTTATCTGAAACTGTTTCATTCCTTCGAGGGAAAGAGTTTGCTTTCATTTCCAGATTTGCATTCGTGCACTTGTGACGGATAAACAAGATTTTGAAATGCAAATTGTTTCACGAACAATAAACAACGACTGCAATTTTCCAGACAAGAACATAATGATTTAATAGTTAAAATCTGATTCAATGAATCATCACAGCACGTAGCTTTATTATCCATAAACTCTAGATGAAGCTCACCGAAGCTCAGCCTCATCAGCGGAGACAGAATGGCGCTCCAGTTTAAGGGCGGGTACTGGAAACTTCCTCCCACAGTCGATAAGGGCGTCAGCAGCGCCTGAACCAGTGATGGAGAGGCGAACTCAGGGCCTGCTCAGAGACGGAGAGAAAGTAAGCCACTATTAGGATAATTCCAACTATTCAGATGTGGTGCGCATCAGCTTGGACACTCACCTTTTCTTCCAGCTTCAGTGAGGAAGTCTGCGATCGCTCGGATGAGGCTTCTCTCCGGGAGGTAACTGAAGTCCTGAGGAACTGTTTGAAGACCAGAAGAAAGGGTTGAGAAGAACAGAAGCTATCTTTCTTCTGATCTCTACACATCTGTAGTTGGTTGTTTAAAGTTAATCTTCACTCACAATTTTTTTTTTTTTATCAAATTTCTGTAGCTTTAGGTGTCTCTTGTAGGGGGTGGTCCATCCTGTATCATCCACGATAATACCGGTACAATACTTAATATTGTTTTCATATTGCGGTACTCTGACGTGTTGACGTAATGACATCCCGTTTTTACGCACAGCTAGGCAGCTCGCCTGTGTGCCGCATTCAACCGAAAGAAGAGGACGGTAAACCAAGGTGGAGAGCTAGCTCGGCTTTAAGAAGTTCAGAGGAAGAATTAAATTTCAAAATAGAGGGATTTTCAGTGATGTGGAAGTGGTTTCAATGCAAAGGACCAGATACAGAAAAACACGCGCGGAAAATAATGTAACTTTAATGAAAAGAAACAAACAATACATGGTGACAGAGAGAGGCGAACGCTATCCGAGCTCTTCAACTGAACGTGACCATCATGCTTTGGGGATCTTCACACGGCCACACGTTCATATTCATCTATTAGTTTGTAATCACTGTTGTATAACTTCAAGAATTTGCAAATCTCTTTTATAACTTAATTCTCATGCCTAATTTAAAGACATTACATGAATTACGGTACTAAATGACGATGTGCTGGAGTTGTCTTGCAAGAGAGGTATTCTTGAGCTGCATGCTGTAGGTGAAAGGTGAAGTAAGTAGGGCAAATGTTAGCTCTGGACATCTGTGAGCCTGCCTGGTGGACAAAAGAGGTAGTGCGTGTTATTATGAACATGATTTGGACATGAGTCTGACATGCCGTGAACGCATGAGGGATGAACCAATGAACGGTTGAGCCTGGAATGGGTCATAATGGGTATAAAAGATGAAGACATGCACTGAGCAGACGGACTTGACAGCGGAGCGGCGGCGTCTCCAGAGCCAGGAGACAGCTGATGATTGATGACCGAGCGAGGAAAACACTTTTAAGACGACGAAAAGACATTTGCTTTGAGAAACCAACCAATTTTTGTCCACAATAGATGAGTACTATTTTACTTTATGATGAATATAAGGTTTTGTATTATATTTAAAAAACGATTAACTTAAAAATGAATGAAAATAAATGTAATAGATTGCAATTACTGACTATCAAGTTTTTCATTTAAAAATTATTTTTAATCTTTGATGAAAGATTTTTAATGTAAAACCTTAAGAGAAAGAAATAACCACAAATTAGTCTTCTGATCAGGCTCTAAGCATTTAAAGCTTCGACTTTAGGCCAGATTCGACTTACTTAACCTAACCTGAGAATAATACATAAAAAAGTTGAAGGTGTAAAAGATTAAAGGATTAATTGAACACCATAAAACATCACATACATGTATATTTATCCAAAGCATACAAGTACTGTGGTCAGACATTGACACTTATTATCTCTATAATAGCAATATCATCAGTGATTTTCGCCCAAAATTCTATTCACACAGATGGAAAAATATATGATTTTCTTATAAAGATTTTTAGTTTGATCTTTAACTGAGTATTTGAAGAGAAATTTTTTTCGCTTATTTCTGTTCTGTTCCACATTTAAGGAGTAATGTGTGCATTTTATGCCACTTATTGTGTACAATTTTCTTGAAATTGTTCAAATATTTTTATGCAATATATTGTTATGAAAAATATTGTTTCATATCGTTCTCGCCATATTTCCCTAAAACACCCTGATATTATTTAAGGACCATATCTCCCAGCTCTAGTCTCTTCTAAGTATTAGCGGTAGATGTCAAAAACACACTGTTTACTTTATATAATCTACATTCAAATGAGACGACTCAGAGATGAATTGAACATTTCTATAAAAACTTTCAGAAAACTTGTCAAATCCCTAATAAGGGAGTATTCTACATATGAGACTGTAGAGAGTATATGAGACATATGAGAGTAACTGACGCTACTTAAATGCTGTTGTTAGAAGCTGCTGTACATTTATTAGCTCGGCTGCTAGTGCTGTAATTACGCCTGTTTCGCTGGTTTTGGTGGTAAAGCCATGTTTGGAACATCTTTCCATGGCACGCCGAAAGCTCCAAACAACATGTACGGCTGTCTGAGAAATAATTCTGCTTGTCATAACGTCATATCACATTTTTGTAGAATTACAATTATTAGGTTTATAAAAATCAGTAAGGCATTTAAAAGCCAAATCATGTCAGGTTTTATAAAAAAAAAATGGCAGAGCTATAGCTCTCAACGGAGCAGAATGCCTCTCGTGCTCTTCTTCTGGCTCTGGTCACATTTAACATGCACAGATAAGTAAATACCATGGTGATTTGTATGTAGGATGGTAAATACCAGGGGCCGTAAATACCAGATTCTGTGAGGAGCATGAGTTCCAAGCAAAACACACAGAGTTCCCAAAAGTTCATCGCAAAACACATTCAGAGTTTCCAAAAGTTACTACAAAACACACTCAGAGTTCCCAAAAGTTCCTCGCTAAACACACTCAGAGTTCCCAAAAGTTACTACAAAACATACTCAGACTTCCCAAAAGTTCCTAGCAAAGCGCACTCTGAGTGTGTTTTGCGATTAACTTTTGGGAACTCTGAGTGTGTTTAGCGAGGAACTTTTTGGAACTCTGAGTGTGTTTAGCGAGGAACTTTTTGGAACTCTGAACTCTCCAAAAAGTTCCTCGCAAAACACAGTTGTGCTATTCTTTTTGAATCGCCCTGTATAACAACAAATTAATCATAGCGATGGGAAGATCGGATAATTTCATCGACTCGGATCTTTGAGTCCTGTTCATGAACAAATCTTTTTTCGAGTCATTTAGTTAATTTCATTAATTTTAGCAAAACCAATAAAATGTGTGTTTCTTCCATAACACATTTATTATATACACAAACTCGAATCACACTACAAATAAGACAAAACTATAATGCTTGAAGACAAAAAAGATATTTTAATTAAGCCTACCTGGGTCTTTTAGTCTGATTCAGTTCAGCTCTGATCTGTCTTTAGGTTAAAGTCTCATTCGTTCCTCACATTTCTTCTCTCTGATGGTAACGAGTGCAGTCCGGCCCCGGGGCCTTCTGTCACGTGACGCTCCCTAATATTAACCAACACAATATCAGCCGGAAACCTACAAGATTCGTTCTTTCCCCGAGTCCTCTGGCTCCTTTCGTTCTTCTGTCACTCGACGCTCCCTAATATTAACCAAATGTAGTTTGAGCCGGAAACAGAAAAGATTCGTTCTTTCCCCGAGTCCTCTGCTCCTTTCGTTCTTCTATCATGTGATGCTCTCTAATATTAACCAAATGTAGTTTGAGCCGGAAACAGAAAAGATTCGTTCTTTCCCCCGAGTCCTCCGGCTCCTTTCGTTCTCTTGTCATTAATGATGAGCGCGTTACGCTCGGAAAACCAGAAGAATGTTGCGCATGCGCCACTGAACGAATCCCTCTCCGACACGATTCATTCCTACGAGTCACATTAAAGAGTCGTTCAAAAAGAACGAATCGTTCATGAACGACACATCACTACTATCTTAACAATAGTTATTGAAAAATAATATTACTCTGTGAAGTAGATTTTTTCCTTCTATAACAACAGCATAATAATAGCATAAAAAGAATTGCTTGATGTTAAAAGGACAGTCAGGGAGAGGTTTTATTTCAGATTGGAGTGAGGTGCGAGAGGAACCTGCCGTGCGCCTGTGGCTGCTGGAGCCCTGACTCAGGTGCAGGTGACCCAGGAGACAGGCTCCGTTGCTCTGCAGGCCCAGCGCCCCGCTGAAGCTGACGATCTGTGAGGAGGAGCAGATAATAAAGATGTGAAAGAAACATGCTTTTACAGATACGTCAGGTTCTGTTTGTTTCTTATTTAAAAGCATGGCACCTGAAAAAAATACATCAGTTTTTTTTCTTTGAGTCTTTTTTTTTTTTTTGGATAAATGTCCTGCTGAAGATGTCATTTTTAATGTAGAATGTAAACATGGATATATAAAAGTGGGTAAAAAATATTTGGAGTAAATACAAAACTATTAATATAATTATGTAGATAGGTTTAAACTAAGAAACAAAAACAATGACATAAGAAGCTAAATAAAACCTGTTGAAATGAATTCCAACCACAAAAAGTTGCTATGAAGTAATTTTAAAAGGTCAAATAATGAAGCAAAACTAAAAATGACAAAAAATACATTGAAATAACAACACTAAACTGAACACAAAGAACATAAAATACAATGTTTTAAGTTTTAAATAGAAGCAGAAAAGAATACAATAACAAACACATTAACAATTAATTAATAAATAGGTGTTACATGAAATAATGTTAAATAATAACCCATTCTTAAAAAAAGCTAAGCATTCGTTAAAAGAACAATGACCTGTGTGAGGGCTCGCAGGACCTCGTTGAGACGACTCTGCTGCTGCGAGGATTCCTCACACTCGCTCTTCAACTAAAGGAAATAAAAAAACATAGTTAAAAACCTCCTGGAAGGTGACAGGTGTGCAGCTTAGAGCCTCTCTGAATACCTCACACACCTCACGTCCTATGATTAGAGTACCATCAAAAAGATCATTTATTTCAGTAATTCCATTCAAAATGTGAAACTTGTATAAAATATTCATTCATTTTACAAGCACTGATATGTTTCAAATTATCATTTATTTTTATTTGGATTATTATTGATCTGGACAACTAATTAAAACACGTTAAAATGTGCTCAAAACACATTAAAATGGCTTTAATTGACCTCTTGGCCTAGTATGAAAACTTAAATAAATCCCAAAAGAAAATATACACTTTGTTATGTGTATACACATAATATAAGATACTGTCGATTGTCAAAAAATTTGATTTTTGTTTACAAAAATCTTCACAGCATTTCCTGACAAACCATTTTAATAAAACATTAACCTCCAACATATCCCTAAAAAACCTGTTTCTGTGCTGCTGATGCGCCATCTTGTGGTCAAACTTAACTACTTCCATATTAAATCTAAAGATTATGCTGCACTCGATATCCCTTGACTAGTTAGGAGCATCCACAGCACAGACTCTTCTACTTCACCTTCTAAATGCTGGAGTCAGCAGCTAAATGATCTCCATTCATGAAGATTTGGGCTGACGCGGCGTTCGAAAGCACTCAGATGTGCTTTAAAGTGATAATTCCGTGACTTTAGGTTGCTTAAAGACACATTAACACAAATCTTTTCATCTGTGGGGCGGTGGTGTAATCTGAGATGTTCACAAGCCCACAGAGAAAATTTTTGCAGTCCTCCGATAAGTGACACTGTTACTATGGTGACACCTCGAGGCATTTGCATTTAAAAAGGCGACGGATAATGCGCCGAGAGCGCGAGAGGGTTTGGGTAGTGGGTGGGCATGCTCAAGTGTAATTTGCCACACAAAGGCAAGACCGGCCTGGCACAGGTGTGAGCGAGAAAGAGCAGGGCCCATACGAGGATGGCATTTAACTGCGTCATTAATGGCACTACAAAACATAATAATGGCCGGATGTAGGGTGAAATCTGCTACTTTAAGGCATTTAGCATTCATTAGAATTAAAGAGGTAGGATTTATTGCACGGCTTGTCAATTTTTTTCCAGTAGCTAATAGGAGCGCAGAGCGATAAATCTTTGTTATAACTAAACTGTGCTGCTGGGTAAACTATAACTCACAGCTGGAAATAAAACGGGATCAAACATTAAATTACCTGAATTAGAGCCGTCTCAGATCCCACTAGTGCGATCAGTCCATTGAGAGCAGACAGGCGCTGCATCGTGGGGCAGCCCTAAACACAGAAGAGTGTCTCCATAAAAAAACTCTGATTAGAATCTTCAAAAACACAACCTCCTCATTAATATTTTATTTGCACACCTTCAACATTTCTCTCTGTAAGGGAAACATCTCTTAGCATTTCTTTTTGTTCCCTGTTAAATGTATAATTTCTGTATAATCTGCTTCTGGTTCACCAATCAGAGTGCAAACAATGCGACAGACTGTTTAAATATGTTGTACAGTACAGTAGGATCACACTGACAGTTATTGTCTATTAAAAAACATAGTAATGTACTGTTGAACATGCATATTTTCAGTTAATTATTGGGTATAGAGATAAAAACTAGAGAAATTAAATATAATATAATTATATTGTGTTATCAAAATACAAACGTTCTCCTGAAACCTTGGATCTATATTTTTTGATTCAGAACTTCTTAGCAGTCTGTAAGGTTTGAATCTAGTGCAGGAACTTGCTATAAATCTGTTATTGAATTCTATATTATACTTTTTACTGGTCTGTCTAAGTCTCTGCAAAACATGTGGAATGGTAAACATGGAAACGCAAAAATATTATCAGCTCATCCGATTACAGTGATAGATCAATCGATTATCAAAATAATCAATAGTTGCAGCCAATGTTTCCTCTAATCTTTCTAATCTCTAAACTCTCTGAGCGAACGCGCAAACTCTCTGAGCGAACGCGCAAACTCTCGGAGCCATCGCGCAAACTCTCGGAGCCATCGCGCAAACTCTCGGAGCCATCGCGCAAACTCTCCGAGCGAACGCGCAAACTCTCTGAGCGAACGCGCAAACTCTGACCGAACGCGCAAACTCTCCGAGCGAACGCGCAAACTCTCCGAGCGAACGCGCAAACTCTCTGAGCGAACGCGCAAACTCTCTGAGCGAACGCGCAAACTCTCCGAGCGAACGCGCAAACTCTCCGAGCGAACGCGCAAACTCTCCGAGCGAACGCGCAAACTCTCCGAGCGAACGCGCAAACTCTCTGAGCGAACGCGCAAACTCTCTGAGCGAACGCGCAAACTCTCCGAGCGAACGTGCAAACTCTCCGAGCGAACACGCAAACTCTCCGAGCGAACACGCAAACTCTCCGAGCGATCACGCAAACTCTCCGAGCGATCACGCAAACTCTCCGAGCGATCACGCAAACTCTCCGAGCGATCACGCAAACTCTCTGAGCGATCACGCAAACTCTCCGAGCGATCACGCAAACTCTCTGAGCGATCACGCAAACTCTGAGCGATCACGCAAACTCTCTGAGCGATCACGCAAACTCTCTGAGCGATCACGCAAACTCTCTGAGCGATCACGCAAACTCTCTGAGCGATCGCGCAAACTGTCTGAGCGATCGCGTAAACTCTCTGAGCGAACGCGCAAACTCTCCGAGCGAACGCGCAAACTCTCCGAGCGAACGCGCAAACTCTCCGAGCGAACGCGCAAACTCTCCGAGCGAACGCGCAAACTCTCCGAGCGAACGCGCAAACTCTCTGAGCGTTCACGCAAACTCTCCGAGCGTTCACGCAAACTCTCCGAGCGATCACGCAAACTCTCTGAGCGATCACGCAAACTCTCCGAGCGATCACGCAAACTCTCCGAGCGATCACGCAAACTCTCCGAGCGATCACGCAAACTCTCCGAGCGATCACGCAAACTCTCCGAGCGATCACGCAAACTCTCTGAGCGATCACGCAAACTCTCTGAGCGATCACGCAAACTCTCTGAGCGATCACGCAAACTGTCTGAGCGATCACGCAAACTCTCTGAGCGATCACGCAAACTCTCTGAGCGATCACGCAAACTCTCTGAGCGATCACGCAAACTCTCTGAGCGATCACGCAAACTGTCTGAGCGATCACGCAAACTCTCTGAACGGCCACTCGGACCACGGACAATTGATTACTTAATAAAATAATACTTTTTGGAATTGCCCTGCTTGGAAATTATTTCAAATTTTAGATCTAACAGGATAGATGTTTTCAGAATAATGTTCGGGCAGTGAGCATGATTAAAGTGCTGCCTTTTTACTTGTGTCTAAAAATATGTATTTGGTATTGTTCTTGGAGCACTGGAAAAGTGTGCTTTCTAACTCAGGTGTTTTTATTCAAGAGTAATAATTTTTTTCACAGTAGATGGGCTCAAACAATTTCTCCTTTATGAAACAACTTTCATATCGTATAAATCATTCTGCTAAAACAACCAAACCTGCTTTTGTTTGTTTCAAGTTTATACAGAAAGCACAACACTTATGATAATTTCTTTATTTTTGTAACTGCACTTATATGGACATAATCCCACATTTATTTTCCTTAGTATTAACCCTGCCTTTGGAAATGCATCTCTTGAACAGCACTGACAGTAACGTCAAAAATATTGAATATTTTATTATTACCTTATTCTGTCTCACCACGTCAAAGCACTGATATACTTGAGAACGCTTTCTTGATGCTCCATCATTGAATAATCAGCAGTAAACACAAGTGGCGCACATATTATTTGATTCCAGATGTGGGGTGGTGCGGAGTATTGTAATAAAGTTTTAAAGCGAGTCAAAGTAGTCAGCTGAAGTGGTTCAAACGTTATCAGTGACGTCAACTGAAGCAAGCTCCGCCCACTGCTGCGCTTCAGCTAACCAATCGAGTTCAACACACGCTTCAAGCCTCAGTGTCGGAGGGAGAATCACTAATTATCCCGTTTGGTGAGGGTTCCGGCACAGAGTGGCAGCCATCGCGTTGTTCAGGTGGATGTTGCGCACTGGTGGTGGATTCAGAGATACTTCCTTATTATTGTTTTGTTGGTTTTTCTACTAAAGAGGCCTAATTTCAGCATTGCACAACATAAAGCTCTCAACAGTCCCACTGACACAGTGATCAAAAGCCTGATTATCCTCATCTGAAGAACATCGACTGACCTCTGCCAGCAGGATCTTGATCCAGGCAGCGAGCAGGCGAGGCAGGATGTCCACGGCTTTACCGTGACCACAGGAGGAGAGTCCAAACACGGCCAAACCCAGAGCCAAAGCAAAGCCTGGGGTCTGGAGACACAAGGCACCGGTCCAGTCAGAATGCTTCATTTGAAATAATTTTATTTGCATGTAAGAAAGCAGTGTGGACTCCCACCTGCTGACTCTCCTCTGTCAGGGAGCGAAGCGTGTTCATGCTTTCTTCTGCCTTGCTGGCCTCTATGATGCCTGCGCTAAACGCAGACACTCCCACGCATGCCACAGAATAGGCCAAAACCTGACAGCCACGCATAAAAAGAGTCACTGGATGAAGAGGATGCAATATTGAGCCACTAGAGGGCACATTTGCTTCAAAGAGCAACATTTGCTTAAATCCTTTTCTGGGTTTAACGCACTTTAAAAGACACACACAACGTATATTATCTTCACTAAAAGGTGACTTAAGAAAAAGGGTTTAAGGGTGGTTAAGAAAATAGGAACTGGTTCTCATGATGACAAAAAAAAATCAATTTGTTTATAATAACAAATTTAATTTCAAATGACAGTTAAAGAAGATCAAATTCATCTGTTGTTTTTAACTGTGTGTAACTATCCTATGGGGTCAATTTGACTCCCTCCAGAATAAGACCCCCCCCCCCCAAAAAGGTTAGTTTCAGACTACTTAACAACACAGAAATACAGAAATAAATTTGTCAAATACAAGAAATCTAAGCCATTCCACACTAATCTAACATGGTAGAAAACGTTCAAATTTACCACATCATATAAAACACACAATAACTGGTTTAGAAACATAACGATTTATTGCACAGAACATAACTTGTTGATAAGGATTGTTTATTTTTAGACTATGTTAAGAAATTGACCAAAAATAAACACATCTTCTTCTTCTTTCGGCTGTTCCCAGTTTAGGGGTCGCCACAGCAAATCATCTGTTTCCACCTAACTCTGGCCTCAGTATCCTCTACTCTTGCACCAATTACCTTCATATCCTCCTTCAGCACACCCATATAACTTGTCTTTGGCCTTCCTCTCGCCCTCTTGCCTGGCAGCTCCATCTCCAACATCCTTCTACCAATATAACTACCATCCCTTCTCTGCACATGTCCAAACCATCTCAATCTGTCTTCTCTGACTTTGTCTCCAAAACAACCAACCTGAGCTGTTCCTCTGATGTGCTCGTTCCTAATCTTGTCCATCCTTGTCACTCCTAAACTGAACCTCAACATCCTCATCTCTGCTACTTCCATCTCTGCCTCGTGTCTCTTCCTCACTGCTACAGTCTCTAACCCATACATCATAGCTGCTCTCACTACTGTTCTGTACACCTTTCCCTTGATTCTTGCTGACACTCTTCTGTCACACAACACCCCTGACACTTTTCTCCACCCACTCCAACCTGCCTGCCCTCGCCTCTTCACCTCTTTTCCACACTCCCCGTCGCACTGGACTGTTGACCCCAAATACCTAAACTCCTCCACCTTCTTGACCTCAGCCCCCTGTAACCTCACTGTTCTACTTCCCTCCCTCTCGTTCAAACACATGTATTCTGTCTTACTACGACTGACTTTCATTCCTCTTCTTTCTAGAGCAGACCTCCAACTTTCCAAGGTCCCTCCACCTGCTCTCTACTCTCACTTAAGATTACAATGTCATCTGCAAACATCATTGTCCATGGAGATTCCTGTCTGACCTCATCTGTCAACCTGTCCATCACCATAGCAAACAAGAAGACCTGCAGCACATCTCATTGTTGTCATACTCCTCTCATACATATCCTGAACTACTCTGACGTACTTCTCTGCCACTCCTGACATCCTCATACAGGACCATAGCTCCTCTCTCGGCACCCTGTCATACGCTTTCTCCAAAAATAAACAAATAATAACAGAAAATATGAAACTAGTATAAGCGCCGTTAGTAATGCTGTTTATTTATAGCCCCCTTATGTAACTAATAAAAGTATAGTGCATATCAAAAAGCCATCGCTTATTATAGCCACCTCAATATCACTCATAACAATTGTGTGTACATTTTTTATATTTCTTATGTAATATACAGCTAAAAGACCCGGGGATCAAATTGACCCCAAGGAAAACCGACGTGACAAAATGTGTTCAGAGCATTAAATATATATATATATATTTCATGTTAATATAACATTTTATGTTTACCAAGTTCTCCCCATTCAACTAGGAAAAGTCGTTCAATTTGAACCAAAAGAAAAAAAGTCAAATATATATATATATATGGGTTAGGATAATAGGAATGTTAGCGTCTATATTTTTGTGAGTTAAAAGAGAATAAATTTTGCTTCGGTGTACATTGAGGTCATTAAAAGGTCTTAACTTTACCTCCTGCTGCATGCGACTTAAAGCACCGCTGCTGCTGTCCTGCAGGCTCAGCAACAGTCTGTCCAGCACCTGAGACACATGTGAGCGCTCCCTCTCGCCCTGCGCACCGCTGCTGAGAGCGCTCAAGACCAGACCCGCACCTAACACACACCCAGCGCTGAGAAACAGACAGCACACGGCAGATCGGGATCAGATGAGACCAGGGGAGATGACGTTTTAATATCAACACATCTCGCGCCTCCCCGCCCTGCTGACCTCGCTCTGATCGTGACATAACTCGGTATTACAGAGCTGAACTTATCTTTTTACACTTTAGATGAAGCTTTTTGGAGCTGCTGGGTTATGGGATGAGCTGCATTAGCTCGTCGTCTGATTGGTTAGTGGGAAGTGCTATGACTATAGAGCCGTTTTCAGCTCCCAGAAAATGAACATTTTATTACACAAACATGCATGCACCAACCTGAATAAGACTTGAGCTATGTTTTTGATGAGGAAACAATACTAAAACATGCAAAAAACAAAACAAAAAACAAGTCGAGATTTCATGAAACAGCACCAAGTTATGATTTATTTTCCAAATTTAATCTCCTTAGCCTGTGTTCCTCTAGCTTAACAAAGCTGAGTGGCCTGTGCAAAGAGCCATCTTCCTCTAAAAAGGAAGGTTTATTTCTAAGCTATGTACGAAACACAATCTACAGCTCATCTTCATAGGGGCTCAGTTGTTGAAACCAGACAATGAATACGACCTCTGAGAAATGAATGGAATCAGTGCCCTATATTTAAAAGTTAGAAACGAACCACATCTCCATAACCCGGAAGTAGGCTGGACTCACTTGTACTCTAGATTGGGGTTAAAGCAGCAATCCTCCAGCCGTTCCAGATGCTTCATCAGCAGCTCTGCCACTGGCTGCCCAGAAATATCACTGCAAATAAACACAAATAAAGATGTCAGGATTCATGAGTCGCTTCTGGAAATAAATGCTGGACCCACCTGACTCTCTCCTCGTGCAGAGATGCCAGACACATGGCTAGAGCCAGAGCGCAGTGAAACTGAAGCGCCTGCGAGGCGTCTGCGCTGGGTGACGAGGGAAGACCTGAGGCTAGAGCATCCAGGACAGAAAAAATACTGTCTCTGCGCGACGTCAGCAGAACGGGGACCAACAGCGCCAGGCTCAGAGCGGCACAGGAGCGCGCAATCAAACTCGCTGTGTTCTCACCCGAGTACGAGCGCTGAGACACCAAGAAAACGAAACGTTTAAAGCAGTAAAAATATCAACCTTAATTACATTTTTTAATTAAAGCTATATTTGAAAAAAAAGCTATGAAATATTCAGAACAATCAATAAAGTGCTTCAAACCAAGATGAAACCAAACCTGTTTGATGCGTTATGGTTTTAATAGGGAGAGTGTGGTGGATGAGAGGGAAAGAGTAGGAGAGAAAGAGGGAGAAAGGGAGGGAATGAGGAAAAGAGTGAGAAAAAGAAGGGAGATAAGAATGAGAAAGAGAAGAGGGAGGAGAGGGAGAGAGAGAGAAGGAAGGAGGAAGGGAGAGAATGAGAAAGAGGAGAGGAGGGGGGCGAGAGAGAGAGAGAGAGAGAGGAGAGAGAGAGGAGAGAGGAAAGAGAGGAATGAGGAGAGAGTGGAGAGAGGAGGGCGAGCGGAGAGAAGGAGGAGGAAAGAGTGGATTTCTTCATGGTAGAAGGAAGGAGGAAGGAAAAGAAGAATGAGAAAGAGGGAAGGAGGGAGGGCGAGCGAGAGAGAAGGAAGGAGGAAGGAAGAGAAGAATGAGAAAGAGGGAAGGAGGGAGGTCAGCTGAGAAGAGATGAAGGAGGAGGAAGGAAATGAGAAGGAAGGAGGGGGTGATAGAGATGAGAGCAAGAGGAGAATGAGAGTCCTTCGGCCCGGTCGCGCCTCCTTCGCCCTTGTTGTGCCCCGGCTTGTCTTGCTCTCCCCTTACTCCCGCTTTCTCTCGCTCACTTCTTTCCCTCTTCTCCCCTGCCCCCTTTTTCTCTCCTTCTTCTTTCTTTCTCTCTCTCCTCTTTCGTCTCCTCTCATCCCCTCGTTCGCCCGTCCCTTCCCCTTTGCGTACTGCCCCCCTCTTTCTCTTTTTCTCTCTCCCTCTCGGTCTTCTCTCTTTCCCGCTTCTTTTTTCTCGCCCGCGGGCGCCCGTCTTCTCCCTTTCTTTCCCTTCCTCCCCTCTTTCTCTTCTTTTCTCTCCCTCTCCTTCTTCCTCCCTGTCGCCCTCATTCTCCCTCTTTCCTTCTTCATCTTCGTTTACTCTTTCTCCCTTGCCTCTCCCTGCTTTCTCGAGTGTGGAGGAGGCAAGGAGGGAGATGAGGGAGGAAAAGAGGAAAAGAGAGAGGTGAAAGGAGAGAACGAGAAAAGGAGGGAGAGAGAAAAAGGAGGGAGATCGAGGGCAAGAGAAGGAGAGGGAGGAAGGGAGTGAGGGAGAGAAAACAAAGGAAGGAGGGAGAGGAAGGAGGGAGAAAGATGAGGGAGAGAATAATGAAAAAGAGGGAGGAAGTTAGGGAAAGTAATTCAACTTGGCAGCTAAGCAAAAACAGTCTCGGCAGCATTAGGTTTTTCAGTGAATGTTTCCTGAATTCTTCTTAATTGTACATTTTTGTATTAATCTTTTGTTTAGGTTACATTGAGATTTAACGGTTTACATAATTAAGGGCCAGGCCACCCGAGTGAACACTGATATCTGATTTATTTATTTATTTATGTTTCTGACACCTCAGACTCCCTGAGAAGAGCAGCTGAGACTCACGTGAATGAACCAAGGGAAGACCTGCGCTTTGGAGATCCTGGAGCTGCTAACGACGCTGAGCAGCGTGTCAGTCACCATGGACAGCCAGGGAGCTGTGGGCAGGACGCCCGGGTCCACCTGTGCAAGGAAACTGTGTTGTTATCTGCTTCGAAATCATTCCAAAATAGAACTGTGAACAGAAGCACACCTCAGGTCCACTGTCAGACTCTGCTGGAAGGTTGCTCTCGTATCTGCTCACGATAACAGCCAGGCCGCTCAGAGCCAGCACTGAATTCCCCTGAACCACCGGACTGTCTCTGGCAGAGGGAACGGAAGCAACACTCAAACACTGACATGAAAGTGTAACCAATGAAACAAAGAAAGGCACGCAGCACAGTTTTTAAGGGCGCAGGTGCTCAGTGAGAAACGTCGAAAAAGTTTTCAATAGCAAGGCTTTGAAAGCAGACAAGAAAGTGGAGGAATAATAATAATAATAAAAAAAAAGTAGCAGTTCCAGGAACTCACTTGGCAGCAGATTTGACCACATCAGTGAGCTGGTCTCTTACCCTAAGAGTGGGGAGGGGAGTAAACGAGAGGAGAGAGGGAGGGAGAGAAAGGGAGGATGAGAAGGAGAAAAATAATTGGAGAGAGAGAGAGGGTGAAAGAAGAAGGGAGGGAGAGAGAAGCGAGCGAGAGAGAGAGAAGAAAGGAGAGAGGCAGGGAGGGTGAGGGAGAAGAATAATTGGAGAGTAATTGGAGAGAGAAGAAAAGAACAGTTAGGGATAAGTAGGTGAGATAGTAGGCGGACAGAAGGAGAAGAGGTTAGCTGGTATGAGAGACGTGAGAGAGAAGGGGGAGAGATAGAGCGAGGAGAGAGAGAGGAAAGGAGAAAGGCAAGGGAGGTGTGAGGGGAAGATATTGGAGATGAGATGTGAAAGAAGAATGGGATAGAAAATAAGAGAGGAAGCTTGTGTAGATGATGATAGATGTTATTTTTGTCGAGAGGCGAGTTGAGAGAATCCTTGGTTAGCGGTTTCTTCGGGCTTTCGGGTGCTGTTTCTCGACTGTTTTGTTGAGAGAAGAACGATTGGAGAGTAGAGTGATGAGTGAAGAGAGCGAGGGCGAAGCCTTAGTAGAGGGATGGTTGAGGGGAGATAATTGGAGACAGAGAGAGAGAGAGTGAGAGAAGAAGGGAGGGAGGGTGAGAGAAGAAGGGAGGGAGCGAGAGAGAGAGAAGGATGGATAGAGGGAGGTAGAGAGGGAGGAGAGAGAGGAGAGAGGGAGATGGGGGGGAAGGGAGAGAGATTTATCACCAACCATGCACAATATACAGTATTAAATATAGATATTCAGCATCACAACAATAACTTTTCACTCAAAGCAATTGGCCAGAAATCAGATCATAGATTGAGCATACTGACCCCTTTATAGTCCCAAACCCTCTTAAGGCCTTATCCTCTTATCATATTTTTGTACATTTAATCAAACATTTCCTTGCTTTCACCAAATAAAAAAAAACCTCTTGAACGTCTCTTTTCCTTCAATGTTGTATTTTCTGGTGAAATAAATAGCCATCTTTTCCTTCCCGGTGATAAAAGACTTTCTTTTTAATCATGGAGAAAAAGTGTTATGACCTGCTAATGACACAAAGTGTTGAGAGAGAACGAGGGAGAGAGAGCGAGAGAGGAAGGGAGAGAGACAGAGAGAGAGAGAAAGGGAGAAAGAGTATTACTAGAGAGAGACAGACAGAGTGTGTGTGAGGGAGAGAGAGGAGGGAAAGAGAGAGAGAGAGAGAGAACGAGGGAGAGAGAGAGAGAGAGAGAGAGAGAACGAGGGAGAGAGAGAGAGAGAGAAAGAACGAGGGAGAGAGAGCGAGAGAGAAAGAGAGAGAGAGAAAGGGAGAAAGAGTATTACTAGAGAGAGACAGACAGAGTGTGTGTGAGGGAGAGAGAGGAGGGAAGAGAGAGAGAGAGAGAGAGAGAGAGAGAGAGGAGGGAGAGATAGACAGAGTGTACAGAGAAAGACAGATAGAGTAAAAAAAGAGAGAAAGAGCACAGAGAGGGAGATACCGACAGAGTGCAAAGAGAGGAAGAGAGAGAGAGAAAGAGCATAACAAGAGAGAGACAGACAGACAGAGTGTGTTTGAGGGAGAGAGAGAGGGGGAGGGAAAAAGAAAGAGTGAGGAGGGAGAGATAGACAGAGTGTAGAGAGAGAGAGGAGTGAGGGAGAGAGAGAATGATAGAGGGGAAGAAGGGAGAGAAAGGGGATGAGAGACAGAGAAGTGAGATAATGATAAAAAAGTGTAGGGAGGGAGAGAAAGGGAAAGAGAAAGAGTGTATGAGAGAGAGAGAGAGAGAGAAAGAGAGAGAGGCAGCCCTGTGACTCCAGGAGAAAAGAGCATTTGACACGAAGACTGTGGAACGAACTGGAATCAGTGAAGCTTTGAGGAATAAAGCTGCTGGCTCCCATACGAGCATCTACTGCTAGCCCTCGCTCGCTCTACTGCTAGCCCTCGCTCGCTCTACTGCTAGCCCTCGCTCGCTTACTTGCTAGCCCTCGCTCGCTCTACTTGCTAGCCCTCGCTCGCTCTACTGCTAGCACTCGCTCGCTCTACTGCTAGCCCTCGCTCGCTCTACTGCTAGCCCTCGTATAGCCCTCGCTCGCTCTACTGCTAGCCCTCGCTCGCTCTACTGCTAGCCCTCGCTCGCTCTACTGCTAGCCCTCGCTCGCTCTACTGCTAGCCCTCGCTCGCTCTACTGCTAGCCCTCGCTCGCTCTACTGCTAGCCCTCGCTCGCTCTACTGCTAGCCCTCGCTCGCTCTACTGCTAGCCCTCGCTCGCTCTACTGCTAGCCCTCGCTCGCTCTACTGCTAGCCCTCAGCTCGCTCTACTGCTAGCCCTCGCTCGCTCTACTGCTATGCCCTCGCTCGCTCTACTGCTAGCCCTCGCTCGCTCTACTGCTAGCCCCTCGCTCGCTCTACTGCTAGCCTCGCTCGCTCTACTGCTAGCCCTCCCTCGCTCTACTGCTAGCCTCTCGCTCGCTCTACTGCTAGCCCTCGCTCGCTCTACTGCTAGCCCTCGCTCGCTCTACTGCTAGCCCTCGCTCGCTCTACTGCTAGCCCTCGCTCGCTCTACTGCTAGCCCTCGCTCGCTCTACTGCTAGCCCTCCTCGCTCGCTACTACTACGCTATCCCTCGTTCGCCTCTACTGCTAGACCCTCGCTCGCTCTACTGCTACGCCCTCGCTCGCTCTACTGCTAGCCCTCGCTCCGCTCTACTGCTAGCCCTCGCTCCGCTCTACTGCTAGCCCTCGCTCGCTCTACTGCTAGCCCTCGCTCGCTCCTACTGCTAGCCCCTCGCTCGCTCTACTGCTAGACTCTCGCTAGCCCCTCGCTCGCTCTACTGCTAGCCTCTCGCTCGCTCTACTGCTAGCCCTCGCTCGCTCTACTGCCAGCCCTTGCCTCGCTTACTACTGCCAGCCCTTGCTCGCTCTACTGCTAGCCCTCGCTCGCTCTACATGCCAGCCCTCGCTCGCAGCTCTACTGCTAGCTCTCACTCCGCTCTACTGCTAGCCCTCGCGCGCTCTACTGCTAGCCCTCGCTCGCTTCTACTGCTAGCCCTCGCTCAGCTCTACTGCTAGCTCTCACCTCGCTTCTACTGTAGCCCCTCGCTCGCTCTACTGCTAGCTCTCACTCGCTCTACTGCTAGCCCTCGCTCGCTCTACTGCTAGCCCTCGCTCGCTCTACTATTGCTAGCCCTCGCTCGCTCTACTGCTAGCCCTCGCTCACTAGCCCGCTCGTACTGCTAGCCATCGCTCGCTCTACTGCTAGCCCTCGCTCGCTCTACTGTCTAGCCCTTCTCGCTCCTCGCTCTACTGCTAGCTCTCACTCGCTCTACTGCTAGCCCTCGCTCGCTCTACTGCCAGCCCTCGCTCGCTCTACTGCTAGCTCTCACTCGCTCTACTGCTAGCCCTCGCTCGCTCTACTGCTAGCCCTCGCTCGCTCTACTGCTAGCCCTCCTCGCTCTCTACTGCTAGCTCTCACTCGCTCTACTGCTAGCCCTCGCTCGCTCTACTGCCAGCCCTCGCTCACTACCTCCCTCGTCAACCGG